>MDKF010605809.1:0-40995 GCA_026770625.1 Nicotiana glauca | reverse complement strand
TATAATACTTAAACTGAGTTTCTTCCGTATTTGCTTCATTCTACTTGTTATTATAGCCTGTGCTACTATAGAAAATCATGATTTGTTGATCCAAATTTCCAATTTGCTTGATTTGCCTTAATTGTAATTACGTGAAACATGTTAGGCCAGAATTATTTGTTGCCTTGTATTGTTGCACTTAAATTCCTGGATATTTTCTCTGATTTTGGCTGCATATTTATATTTGGGACTACGGGTTTGATTCCCGGGAGATCCCCCTACATATTTATATTTGGGACTACGGGTTTGATCCCTGGGAGATCCCCCTGCATTTTTATTTTGGGACTACGGGATAGTATCCCGGGAGATCCCCCTGCACTTTTATTTTGGGACTACGGGACGGTATCCCGGGAGATCCCCCTGCACTTTTATTTTGGGAATACTAGACGGTATCCCGGGAGCTCCCCTGCACTTTTATTTTGGTACTACGGGACAGTATCCCGGGAGATCCCCTGCACTTTTATTTTGGGACTACGGGACGGTATCCCGGGAGATCCCCCTGCACTTTTATGATTGGACTACGGGACGGTATCCCGGGAGATCCCCCTGCACTTTTATGATTGGACTACGGGACGGTATCCCGAGAGATTCTTTGATACTGGTACGAGAGTTGGACTACGGGACGGTATCCCGGGAGAGCCATTGGACAGTTGAGGAGAGGGCTACAGGACGGTATCCTGGGAGACCCCCATTGGTATTTGAGATCGAGTGTGTTTACCCAGTGTTTCCGCTTTATCATGGTAATTATTATTGTTTCATTGATTTGCCTTATTACACTGCTGCGTTTATTATTTTTGCCAGATTTTCCACACTGTTAATTATTGATATTGTTATATTTTTTGCCTCAGTAGGGCCCTGACCTATCCTCGTCACTGCCCAACCGAGGTTAGGCTTGGCACTTACTGAGTACCGCTGTGGTGTACTCATTCCCTTCCTGCGCATGCTTTTCATGTGTAGATCATACAGGTACCTCTACTTAGGCGCACTACCCTTGAGGCGAGGAGACATACGGAGACTTCGAGGTATATCTGCAACGTCCGCAGAACGAAGTGTCTTCTTCCTTATTCTAGTTGTAAAGCTATTATCCTATCATACTTTTGATGTAGTTATTCTGGAGATTAGAGTAACTATTGGAATTCTATTAGCCTGTGTTTCCTATGAGTTTCCGGGTTTTGGGAGTTTGTTTTAGTTTTCGTGATATGGGTTGTATTATGCCAAGTGGCATTTATACACAGTTTTCTCTTGACAGTAAGATTTTCAGTTGTTTGCTTCCGCAAGTTAGTTTATTTTCCGCAAGCCAGTGTAAATTCCGCATTTTTAGGCTTACCTAGTCATAGGGACTAGGTGCCATCACGACATGTTCACGGAGGGCGAACTGGGGTCGTGACAAAGTTCAACTATGGTTGAACCAAGACTCAGGCTATGCGCCTTTGCCATCAAAATTGACAAAGTTCAACAACAGTTGATCCAAGACTCAGGCTATGCGCCTTCGCCATCAAAATTAACAAAGTTCAACAACAGTTGAACTGGGACTCAGGCTATGCGCCTTCGCCAGTAAGTTCAACTACGGTTGAACCAAGACTCAGGCTATGCGCCTTCGCCATCAAAATTAACAAAGTTCAACAATAGTTGAACAGGGACTCAGGCTATGTGCCTTCTCCATCAAATCAAGGCTATGCGCCTTCGCCAGTAAGTTCAACTACGGTTGAACCAAGACTCAAGCTATGCGCCTTCGCCATCAAAATTAACAAATTTCAATAAAAGTTGAACTAGAACTCAGGCTATGCGCCTTCGCCGTCAAAAATAGCAAACTTCAATAACAGTTGAACTGTGACTCAGGCTATGCGCCTTCGCCATCAAATAAAGGCTATGCGCCTTCGCCAATAAGTTCAACTACTGTTGAACCAAGACTCAGGCTATGCGCCTTCGCCATCAAAATTAACAAAGTTCAACAACAGTTGAACTGGGACTCGGGATATGCGCCTTCACCATCAAAATTAACAAAGTTCAACAACAGTTGAACTAGGACTCAGGCTATGCGCCTTCGCCATCAAATCCAACGAGTTCAACCTCGTTCGAACCATAAGGCTAGACACCTTCGTCCTCAAATCTAGCAAGTTCAACCACAGTTGAACCAGGAATCGGACCAAGCGCCTTCATCATTGAACTTAGCAAAACCCAACCTCCAACAAATCGAGGCGTAGTTTAGGCACCCTCGCCATTCATGTAAGTACTCCCAACTCGAACTAAGATTAGGGACACGTAGAGTCTGGCCCCGGTCAAACTACAAGGCCGCATTTTTTATTATCACGGTCGGTAGTTCGACTGCGCCCGAACTTGGACTAAGGCTAAATGCCGCTATCGCCAAGCAACGGCTCCGACTTTCTCACCCCAAGTCGAAGAAAAAAAGTCGTCAACAATCAAAAACTAACATGCCTACTAGAGTCAAACTCAAAGGCAAATCACCCCTTCGAACGCATGCAAAGAAAAGTCTAAAGGGGAAAAAGGGGAGGCAAAGAACGGAAAGGAGATCTCATTTATCTACAAAGTTAATTGTGGGTCATCCCCACTTACACCCGGCCAGGGCCGGTTAGTACAAGGAAAAAGAAAAAGAAAAACAAGAAACACCTAAACGCCAAATGGCGAACAAGACAAGAAATAATGTATAACATCTTTTTACTCGGCGCCATCCGCGCCACCATCTGCACCGTCGTCAGCCTCTAGCGTCGCCGCGTCAAAACCATAGTCGGTACGGGCCTCACGAGCCTTTTGATGCGCTACCTCGAAAGCAGCTTCGGTCACGATGCCGGCCTCCCACAAATTTTTATATACATCACGTTGGGCCTCAGCAAAGACCCAAAGTTCGCGAGCCTGGCTGGAAGAAGCGACCTGGTCCTTTAGGTGCTGATTCTCTTCTTCTAAGGCCATGATCCAGTCCGCCATGACTTGGGCGTCCTGCTCAAAGACACCAATCCGCTCCTCGAGACCTGCTTCTCTAAAGGCCGCAGCAGCCCTCTCCGACTCCCGCTGGGACTCGTGCACACGGATAGCTTCCTTCAATGCCCCAACCCTCGACGAGTCATCCCTCACCTGAAGCTTCAAAGCTGCGACTTCACCCTCCAACGCAGTCACTTTCCCGCTCCATGCGGTAGCGACCTCCACCGTCTTAGCCTGGCCTGGCGCTCACACTCAGCTGCAGCCCTCTTTCCCACCTCGAGCTCCTCATCCTTCCGATGGAGCTGCTCTTCTAGAGCACTCGTTCTGCCAAGTGTTTGCTGCATCTGAAGCTCCCGCCTCGCTAGTTCCTCGACCAAAGCCCAACTACAGGGATCATTCCTCAAGCACAAATACATCTCTCGGCATCGATCTCGGTAATGGCGATACTTCTCCAGCGCCCGCAAAAATATCCCTGAGCGAACGTTGGCTCGGCGGATGCTCTCCATCTCTAACAAATAAAACTGCAAAGCAAAGACAACGATTAAGATAAAGAACAAACTAAGACAAAGAAGAAGCAAACCGAAGTCATATTACATACCCTCAAGCCCATCACGGCCACTTTATTCATCAGTCCGATATCCGTAACATCCCTCAACGATGCATTCTTGACCTCTGAGCATAGCAGCTCAAACTGCGGCACCAAGCTATTCCCTTGGAGCAATAAGTTCAACTCCGTGGGAACCTCGATAAAGCGAGATCGCCCATCTACACGTACCGTTGAATTGGTGAAGCCTTCCTGGAACATACGGACATCGTCGAGGTCCAAGTCGTATTTGGACTCGTACTCATCTCCTACAGCATACCTTCCTCCTTCCGCCACCAGCGAGTTAGAACCACCCGTCGTAGCCATCGAAGGATCGCTTGACTAACCAACATTAACAGCCGCAGAGGAACTACCTTCTGTCTCAATGACTGGAACCACCAATTGAGTCGCTGAAGCGACGGTATCATCATGGCCTAAGCCAACCGGGGCAACCCCCATTATGTGTCCTCCTTCAAGGGTAGGTGCCGCAACCGCACTCCTCTCCGTATCCGCCGGGTAGGAGTCCAAATTTATTATCACAGGAGGAGCCGGCATGAACACGACCTTGCACCTTTTCAATGGCCTCTCCTCCTCCCCATTTGACGGCGATTCTGCTCTAGGGCGCACAGCCCCCGATGGCCCCTCGTCCCAAAGTGCGGCCCGTGATAGAGAAGGAGCCGTTGAAGATTCAACTAATGCCGCCCTCAGTACTGGGCACGGCATCGGTGCTGCAATAAGCCGAGCAATTGCACCCGGCCGACGGAAGGCCAACTGAGGGGCCCTGACGCGGCGTGCCCTCCCTGATTACAGAAAAACAAAGTTGATAAATAGAGTTGAAACAAAGCGGAACAGAAGAAGAAATCAACTTTTTACCAGTCACAGGCCTACGGTCGTGCCTCTCCCAGAAAGACGCCCATGTGTGTATCCCCACCGTATAGGGGATCACGGCCTTAACCCACTAACGCATCCCAGCTAACGGAGCCAGCGGCAACTTTTCGGCTATAAAATTGACACGAGTTAGCGCTTACGAGCACAAGATGTAAGGAGGGGTAGAAAAAAGAATTCGATGATTAAAGAACTTACGTGCATGATTCCAAGCCTCTAGGAACCCAGTGGGGCACGCCACTAAATGTTCAGTCTTGATGTAGAAGAAGTGCTCAAAAGGGCGAGGGTCGACCTCGTCATCCAGTTTCACAGTCAGGCCCCTCGACCCATGATGGCACGCTTGAATCATGGTACAGCGAACTCCCTAGGGAGCGTAGAGACTAAGCACATGCTGCAGTGTGACCTCCCTACCGGCCAGTTCGGCATACTTGATAAACATTGCTAGCAATTTGTAAAGAGAAGAAGCAAGCTAACCCGGGCATACCCCGTAATAACGACATAAATCAACTACCAGCATTGGGAGCGGAAGCTTAAACCCCAACTTGAAGGGATAGGCATAAAAGATGCAGTATCCCCTGCGGTCGGTGTGGACCCTCTCCTCACTTCTAGAAAGAATGACGTCAGCATAGCTGGGGACCCCCTGTTCCCGTAGTTGGGCCATCCCAATTTCCCCCATTAACGAGGCTTCATTCACCTGATCCTCTCCACCATCGATAGTGAAGTTAGTCATTAGGACTCCGGGCAGAGATACTATCTCGTCGACCAATGGAACTTCATCTGTCTCCACCGGCTCTGCACCTCCTATTGCCGGAGATGACCTTTCAACCACCGAAAAGTTAACCGAAAGATCTGACGGAAGAACGTCTTAGGAAGAACTACCTGCCATTGTTGATTCACTAACGAGAAAGAAACAAAGTTTGATGGACAAGACAGAAGTTATAACGATCGAAGAACAAAGATGAAGGTAAATTAGTAGGAAGAAAAGCTTCTTCAGAATCTCTCTCAGACAAACAATGAAAATATAAGAAGTAAATGCCTCAGCCCTTCTTTATAGGTAACACAAATGGCTTTCACGAACCCCAATAGCCATCATTAACTACATGACAAACCGCAAAATGGTTCAACTCTACAGAAACGTGCATCATTATGACGGGCTCCATGAAGCGGCTTTTTAGTCACCAACCGGCGTCTCGCCTTCGAAGCGGTTGTAACGACCTATGAATGCTGAGGAGATGTTTCGTGCGCCTTCAAAATTTTGGACGTCGCCAAACACGTATCAAGCGCGCCCTTACTCCCCTCGGCCGCAGAATATACGATCCATCCGCCATGGTCGACGGTTATGCTCCCAAACAAACGTAAGGATCATAGCACAATAAAACTCGACCTCACGCGAATTAAGTCAAAGGGTCAAATTCCTTCACCAAGGAGGAGAGTTCAACCTTGATCGAACAATGACTTGATAACACAATAACAAAACGCTAACACTCTACAAGGCCAAGGGCCATCGCCAAAGAGAATTCGGCCTCGACCGAAGCGACAGTCGACCTCCCTATCCGAGTTTCTCAAACCACAGTCGATGAAGTCCACTCATCGAGCTCGGCCAAGGCACGATCTCAATAAGCGAAAGGACTAACTGTATGGGTCAGACGTCTTAAGCTAATTCATGATTGATAATTAGTACGACCACTCAGAATTAACGGTATTTAACCCTTTATCTGATTCGATCAACAAACCCACGGCCCCTCCGCCACCATGAAGGCAAAACCCCAACTTGGTCACGGCCACTTATTGCCAGCTCATGAAGCTCACAGCTATAAATACCAAGAGAGGAAACCCTAGAAAGGGGGGCTTCTTCTTCGCCACAATTCACGAGAGAGAAAAAGGGCACAACGATACCCATATTATGGGAAGTGGAACACCAGTGTAAGGCTCTGAACCTCTTCATGGATAGGCAGACCGAATCAATATTATCAATAAAGGATTTTAATGTTTCTCCTCCTAACCCTGAGTACTTATTTTCGCATCATTCGTTTGGTCCAATGGATTATTACGGTTTGCTACGATTTTTCCGTAATTTATTTATATTGTTTTACACTCATAAGGTATATGATAACTTTTGAGCAAACAAAAACTCTAACACTAAATTCATTCACATAATCTAATATATATGTAACATTAATTTTCATAGGTATATAGTAAATGAAAAAAAATATAGCATCAATTTGATTGATCCCATTCTTTAATCATGTGAAACCTACTAAGCAGTTATTATTGACAAGCAATTCCATTATCAATATATAATTTCGTCTCTTTAGATATCAAGTTGAAATAAGTTGTACTTTTTCAAACTACTATTCCACTTAATTTAAACTCTTAATCTTTTTGGCGAAAAGTCACCAATCAGAAACAGTAAAATCTCATATTCACATCTCACACGTGTTAGACAACCTGGTTAAGCCGTGGGGCATCTTAGGAGTTGTGTTAACCAACTCTACCTTAGCTGACTGGAGAAGAGTTAGTGTGAAAGCAAAACTCCTCTAGTTTACATCTGTATAGTAGTAGTTGTGATATACTTAACTACTTAGAGATAGAGATAGCAGTATGTCATATTAGCTTGTAGGACTCTTACTCAACATGTATATAATAACCTGCACGATACCTTAATGCAGCAGTGAAGAAATACTTGAAACCTCAATCAGTGTGCTTATTATTTCTTCATGGTATCAAGAGCATAGGTACAAGTGATCAAAGTACGATCTTGAAGCCTCCCCCTCTTATAATCAGCCATGGCCGCATCTTCCAGCTTGAGCCTAGCCCTTTCACCGTCCTCACTTCATTCATTACAATTTGTTCTATTAAATTAAAACCCTCAAATTACCTCATTTGGAGGACCCAAATCCTTCAACTCGTGCAAACCTTGAAAGTTACTGATGTTATGAAGGAAGAAGCCCCACCCGAGTCTATAGAAAATGAGAAGGGAGAACATGTTCCTAACCCTAAGTTCATAGATTGGGAAGAACACGATGTTCTAGTTAGGAGTTGGCTATTCGAAACAATGACAGAAGAGTCCATGTTCCTCATTATAGGGTGTTCCACAGCACAACAAATATGGTCTTGTCTTGAGGATATCTACCTACAAGCAAGTAAAAACAAGGAATTTCAGTTGAAGCAACAACTTCAAACTGTAACTCTAGGAACTAAATCCATAGATGAATATATCAAGGAGTTTAAAGGGATTTGTGATAGTCTTACGGCTATACGCAAGCCGTTGGATGAAGATAGCAAGGTAATTAACTTTTCTAGAGGTCTTGGAAGCAAATACAAGACCTTTCGCACTGTGATGTTAGGAAAACCACCATACCCAACCTTCAACCAATTTCTAAATGCCCTTAGAGGATTTGAAATGAGGGAAGATACAGATGAACAAGTACAACAATCTAATCTTGAGTCAACAGTGGCTTTTGTGGCCCAAAAGTCGCAAGGCCGAGGTCGAGAAAATTTTTATAGAGGAAGGGAAAATCAAAGAGGAGGAGGAAATAAAAGATTTAATCAGAGACAGTTTAATACACAACAGTATGGAGCCAATCAGCCGAAGGACAACCCCAAAACAAATCCATGTCAGATTTGTGAAAGGAATAACCATACTGCACTCTCTTGTTTTTATAGGTGGGATTACTCCTACCAAGCACAACAAGAAGTACCACAGGCGCTAGCAGAAATGTCTCTTGGTGATCAACTTGACAATAATCTCTACGTAGACTCCTGGGCTATTAATCACATGGTACAATCCACAGGTAATCTTACAAATTCATTTCCTTTTAAAGGGACCGACTTAATAATGGTAGGCAATGGTGATAGATTACCTATTACACGTATAGGAGATAAACACATAGGGAAAAATTTGCATTTAAAAGATGTTTTTGTTGTGCCCAAACTCAAGAAGAATCTCATTTCTATTAGTAAATTTGTGAAGGATAATGCTTACTCAATAGAATTTATTGACGAGGATTTTGTTATTAAGGACAAGACAACAAGAACAATTCTAGCAAAGGGGAATAAGAGACATGACTTGTACACCTTGGATGGAGACTTACATGAAGCTTCGATGGTTACAAAGACAGACACGAACTCAGACACAATTTGGCATCAAAGATTAGGACACCTACATTCAAGAATTATTAGTTTTTTACATAGCAATAAATTGATTGATGTCAAAACTTGGAACAAAAGTTTTTCAGGTTGTACTAGTTGCCAAATGGGAAAAAGTTGTAAGTTACCTTTTCAAGAGTCACATAAAAGAGAACTTGAGCCATTGAGAAAAATTCATAGTAATTTGTGGGGACCATCTCCTGTTGCATCATCTCAAGAAATAAAATACTGTGTTATTTTCGTTGATGATTGCACGAGATTTACATGGATTTATCCCTTAAAAAGAAAATCTGATTTTGTATCTATATTTGTGGTATTCTAGAAGTTAGTAGAAAATCAATTTTCAAAGAAACTCAAAGTGTTTCAATGTGACGGAGGTGGAGAATTCAGTAGTTTGGAATTTCTCAATTACTTGGCTCAAAATGGTGTTAAAAGGAAAATCTTGTGTCTTCATACTCCAGAATAAAATGGGGTCGCAGAAAGGAAACATAAACACATAGTCGAAACGGGTTTCACCATGCTCTTTAATGCAAATCTACCATTGTATCTTTGGGTTGAAGCTTTTTTTACTGCAGTTTTCCTAATCAACAGAATGCCTACATCTACGTTGAGCATGCAATCTCCTTTTTCTAAGCTATATAGGCAAGATCATGACTATAACACGTTGAAGATTTTTGGGTGCCGGTGTTTCCCTTATCTCAAAGGACTGAATAAGAATAAATTTCAGCCAAAAATGTTTCCATGTGTTTTCATAGGTTATAGCTTACTTCGGAAAGGATATAGATGTTATCATCCTCAATCGAGGAAGGTTTTCATCTCTAGACATGTCATTTTTGATGAATTTACCTTACTTTATGTGTCGTCTAGTGCTGATGCATCTGCAGATTCAGGAGTTCCTCGTCTCACCACCTTCCATGAGTTCTTGGAGCAGCATAATTCTCAGTTGCAAGCTGCAACATATCCGGTAAATAATCCCTCAACTTCACACGACGACAATGTAGCAGACAATGATATTGCACCCGTGAATCTATTGCCAACAATCTTGGAGCCGTGATCTGACTCTACACAGCCACCGCCCTCACTTTTATCGTCACACAGTTTTGAACCTCCTGATGCAGTTGTACAAAGCCCAGAAACTTCACAATAAAGCAGCTCTTCATCCTCACATGATTCAACAGAGTCACCACAAAGCCATGATATCTCAAACATGGAAGGGATAGAACTTTTTGTGGAGTTACCACCCTTGCCTACAAACCTTTCAACTGATAGTACTCAACCTTCTGATGATACACATCACATGTTAACACGAACCAAGACACGTTCCAAGGTTAACCCAGACTTTCAGTCTCTTACTGCGTCCTTTCACATTGATATTGCTGAACCAAAGACCATTAAAACTGCTTTGTCGAAACCACATTAGTTATCAGCTATGCAAGAGGAGCTGCAGGCTCAAATGTCGAATGGAACCTAGTTGTTGGTACCTAGACAACCTTATATGAACATTGTTGGTTCGTGTTGGGTGTTCAAAACCAAGCTTAAGGCAGATGGGTCTGTAGAATGATTCAGGGCTCGCTTGGTTGCGAAGGGCTACAATCAAATTGAAGGTGTCGACTTTGACGATACATTTAGTCCAGCTGTGAAACCTACAACAATTCGTATTGTTCTTTCTATTGCTATTACATTAGATTGGGAGATTAAACAACTTGATGTCGTATTCTTGCACGGAGATCTTAAGGAAATTGTATTCATGGGGCAACAACCCAGCTTTGTCGATCCCATTTGTCCGAAACATGTTTGTCTCCTAAAAAAGGCCTTATACGGTCTCAAGCAAGCTCCCAAGGCGTGGTTTCATAAGTTTAGCACTTACCTTTTTCACCTTGGCTTCTCATGTAGCAAGGCTGACTCTTCTTTATTTGTTCTCCACTCCTCCGAAGGCACCATTTTGCTTCTCCTCTATGTTGACAACTTTATATTAACTGGGAGCAATTCCTCCATGTTGTCTAAGTGATTCACAGGCTGCAAATCCACTTTGCTATGAAAGACTTAGGACCTCTCCATTACTTTCTTGGCATTGAAGTTCACCACACCAGCACTAGTCTCTTTCTCAGCCAAAGCAGGTATGCTACTGATATTCTACGCTGCACGAACATGATGGATGCACGATCTCTTCAAACTCCACTGTCCCAAACATAGCCTTTATGACTCAGCTGGGGCTGCTATAAATGCATCAGAATATCGAAGTGTTGTCGATGCTTTGCAATACTTAACCTTTACTCGTCCAGAAATTTCTCATGATGTAAACCTCTTGTGTCAATTTATGCAAAATCCTACGGATGTCCACTGGATCAGCATTAAAAGGGTGCTTCGTTACATTGCTGGCACACCTCAGTTTGGTCTACGGATTTCTGCTCAATCCTATCTCAATCTAGTTGGTTTTCCTGACACCGATTGGGCTGGGTGTCCTCTCACTAGACGATCAACCACTGAATTTGTATCTTTCTTGGCTCTAATTGCATCAGTTGGTCTTCTAAGAAGCAAAATACAATGTCAAAATTGAGTGCCGAAGCTGAGTATCGGTCATTGGCCTCACTTGCTGCAGAGCTCACATGGGTCACCTATTTGTTGAAAGATATTGGTATCTCCTTAGCTCACCCTCCTTTGCTTTTCACAGAAAACATTAGTGCTTTACATCTTATTGCTAATCTTGTCTTACACACTCGTACGAAACATGTCGATCTTGATTACCATTTTGTGCGAGAAAAAGTTGTTCAAGGAGCTATGGTGACAGTTTATTCCGTCGCTGCAACAGATAGTAGATATTTTCACCAAACCACTAACAAAGTTTTAGTTTCACAAACTTCGAACCAAGTTGGGAATTGTGAGTCATCCCAACACCAGCTTGAGGGGGGATGTTAGACAACCTGATTAAGCCATGGGGCACCTTAGGAGTTGTGTTAACCAACTCTACCTTAGCTGACTAGAGAAGAGTTAGTGTGAAAGTAAAACTCTTCTAGTTTACATATGTATAGTAGTAGTTGTGATATACTTAACTACTTAGAGATAGAGATAGCAGTATGTCATATTAGCTTGTAGGACTCTTACTCAACATGTATATAATAACCTGCATGATAGCTTAATGGGGCGGTGAAGAAATACTTGAAACCTCAATCAGTGTGCTTATTATTTTCTTCAACACGTAATACCCAAAAATAAATATCTCAAACTATATATTCCCTCTGTTTCATATTAAATGAGGTACTTTCCTGTTTAATATATTTCAAAACAAATGACACATTTCTAAATTTGGAAATACTTCAATTTTAAACTCTTCATTTTACCCTTTTTGCCCTTAATGAGAAGTTTTTATAGCCACACAAATGGCATGGCCCTACAAACCTTTTACCCTTAAGCTTTTAAGACCACAACTTTCAAAAGTTTTCTTCTTTTTTGTTAAACTCCGTGCCGAGTCAAACTACCTCAAACAATATGAAACGAAGGGAGTACACGTTAAGGAAGAGGTGGCTACTTGCCAGAAGGGTAGCCAGGTGACCCTAGCCATGACTGGAGAATACTTGGTGTCGAGAAGTCTTATTTTGTGTCTCATACAACTGACACCAGTTGTATAAGGCTCCCTTTTGTCTCACAAATTTGTGGACCCCAATCTTACACTTCTGAGTCCTCAGAAATTTGGGTCAACAAAACTGTAAGATAAAAAAGTTGCATATACAACTAGTGTCAGTTATATGAGAAACAAAATAAAAAATTCCCTTGGTGTCTCGTATATTGGCATAGGAGCTTTTGGAACGAATTATTACAGAAGATAAGGTTTTGGGCTTCATTTCATGGGCCACTATTGATGTTCTCGTGTTGGGCCTTCAAATATTCTTACGACGAAAATTAACTCAAATAGCCACTCATCGAATCACTTAAATTATAAATAATCGTGTGAAGGTATAATATATGTATAATTTATATATTATATGTATATAATCAATAATCTTCTATATATATTATATTAAAAGTGAGAAGCCCTTAACTAAAAAGATAAATTACTTAAATATCCTTTTTTAAAATTTAGTACCCTATTTAACCCTCCTTACTAACCTAAATACTCTATATTTAATTTTTTTTTTTTTAAAGTAGGTTTTTTGAAGAGCGAAGAGTTGCCTCCGTTTAAGTAACTTACAAACAGCCCTAAAGCAACTCTTCGTACCCAAAGATTAGTGGAGTCACCAAAGCATCGTTTGTCTTATAAAATGAGATATGGCTAAATACGGCAATTGAAATCAACTGGTGTGGCACCTCTCCGCTCCCTAATAGTTATATAGAATAGCATATACACACAACTAAACACAGAGTAAATGCGATGTGTTGTGCTGTTATCAATGATTTTAAGTCAAGAACCAATCAATAAAGCCACCGTTTAGAAATGACTTTCCTTTAATTTATAAAAATTATAGTTACCTTTGATAAACATGCTCACGTGAGATTATCATGGTTTAATCTCACAGGTTGTTGCCAGATTGCATCAACAAAAGGCTAAGAATTTCAGTATTTCCATTTCTATGTGGAACTAAACAAACAAACAACGATGAAACCAATTGAATCTTGAAACAAAGAGGGACTTGAAGATTGACAAACTACATATAGTCAATGGAGTGGTTTTCCATTCAAAATGGTTTTCTCTAGGGAAACTATGTCAATGGGAGGAATCAAGAAGGAAATGGCGACATATATAGGTTCTAATTTCGTTTCTATTTACTTTTACACTATGTTTGGATCACTGTTCCTATCGTTTTATAATGTATCGTATTGTACCGTATTGTATTGTATCGTATCGTTTTATGAATACAATACTTGGATAGATTGTATTGTTTGATATTGTCAAATAACATTTTGCTGTTTGGTTTGACTGTATCGTATTGTACTGTAACTGATAAGTTTACTAAAATACCCTCAATTGTTTTAAATATTTAATTTATCAAGAATTACACATAAAAATTATTCAAGAAAACCCTTTTCTGCTAATTTATCAACAATTATGTCTTATATATAAATTAAGCAATTAAATTCATGCAAATTCTATCGAAATTAGTTGAACAAGTTAATAATATTAAAAATAATAATAAGTACACTATATTCATAATTAGATGATAATAATAAATAAAAAAATATTAAGTAGACTCCATTCAGAATTTAGACCATAAGTAATATTTTCTAACAACATGACATATAATCCATAACTTAAGTATATAGCATAAAAGTTTTTTAACAACGTGACATATAATCCATAATGAAATACTCATATCCAATAAAATCCTTAATGGTTATACCATAAAATAATATAACACTTTACACACTTGAAAACAACCAATATCATAAAGCTAACGGGAGATAAAATAATTAGAATTAGAATTACACATCAAAGTAGATGAAATAATGAGACAAAAGTAAAACAAAACCTATACCTGAAGAGTATGGAAGCGGCAGAAGGAATAAACAAGTTTTTCACGTATGTAGGTTATTATACTTCACCTATATATGTTATATTTGGGATGCTGACTTCACGTAGAATTCTTTTATAGAATTATAGAATTATATGAGAAAGATACTTTGCTATTATTTAAAAAAAAAAAAGATAAACGGTAAAATAGAATTATAAAGTAATAAGTTAGGGCATAATTAGAAAGAAAAATAGGAAACAATCCCACCACACTAAATCGGTTGTTTCAAAAAGTGGGACTTTTCATTGTTCCGGAACAATGGATTTAACAATACAATACAACCAATTTTAACTAAACAAACATTGTTCTGAAAAAACAATACAATACGATACAATGGGTAACAACAATCCAAACAAGCTGTTAATTAATTTCTTCCCTATGTTGTTTATGAAATTCAGTTTTTACAAATTTTAAAGTGAATGCTAATAATGTGATGATCTTAAATTAGTTTATATGCATGTCGGAATAACATGTGTTTAAAACTAATCCAATACAATCCTACAATGATCATTGATAATATAATACGTCAAGATGATACCACAGTAATTGTGGATAAAAGTGAAATAACTTTGAACAATATGTTTATAAATAAACGGATAAAAGGAACACATGTATGCACAAGGAACACATATATTAGCTGAGGAACCCTTAATTACATGTTTTATCTCATAAACATGACTCCACAATTAAGTAAACGAACTATATGTACTAAGCAAGAGGGTTGCTCTATGGTAAGCAACTCCCACTTCCAACCAAGAGGTTGTGAGTTAGAGTCTCTCCAAGAGCAAGGTGGGAAGTTCTTGGAGGGAAGGATGTCGGGGGTCTATTTGGAAACAGCCTCTCTACCCCAGGGTAGAGGGTAGGGGTAAAGTCTGCGTACACACTACCCTCCCCAGACCTCACTAAGTGGAATTATATAATGGGTTGTTGTTGTTGTTGTAAATTATATGTACTAATTAAGTTTTGATTGCTAATTTTGGAGGTTCAACCGATATTAAATATATTAACCTCGACAATTAAGTCACGATGATCCACATTGATCATTCACCAAAACTTGTACTTTATTATTTCATGAATACTTATTTATTTAAAATTTTATTTTAATAATATAATATTAATTTTCAAAATTGTGTAGTACATAACTTTGGTTGGTATAGACATGACGAGAAATTAGTATATATACATATGCTATAAAAAGTAAATAGTAAATATAACTGGCTATTCGTATAAAGATACCAATTCCCTCTGCCCAACGGATCCTTACAGCCCTTATCAGTTGGGCTTCAGTTTACATCTCCCATAATAGCCTTATTTAATCCTTCATTTGGCGTTGTAAGTTCTATTTGCTTTCTCTGGTAAGCAATGTATATGTACTAGCTAGTATATTATGTGCTTCGTAATCTCTCTAGTTCTATTGATCCTTTGAAACATTATATTTTCTCTTATGAAACATAACTCAGAGTAATAATATGGAACAAGGAAATAAAAGCAATGTAGTAAATTATGAACAAGAAATGGAGATAGAGAGAAGGAAGAGATTTTCTTCTTCAATTGTGTATATTTTTCTATCTATTATAAGGCCTTTATATAGGCATACAAAGTGAAGAAAACATGTCATGGAATATGTCATTGAACATACAAAATATGTCATTGAATATGTCATTAGGCATTTGAGATTAAGATCGTGGAAGAAGAGTAGACATCTACCATAATGTGATATTTATCACAACACTCCCCCTTGGATGTCTATAGATAATGAGCTTCGTTAAACATTACTAAAATAAAATCCAATGGGGAAAAAATCCTAGTGAAGGAAAAAGAGTACACATGTTTAGAAATACGCCTTTTGGTTGCCTCGTTAAAAACCTTGCAAGGAAAATCCAGTGGGGCAAAACCTTATAAGGGAAAAAGAGTGCAACGCGCATTAGCTCCCCCTGATGAGAGCATTAATTCACATCCTTGAGTCTTCGCATCCCGATCTTATGTACTAGTTTCTTGAAGGTTGACGTCGGTAGAGATTCTGTGAACAAATCAGTCATATTATCACTTGCACCAATTGCACTAAGATATGGTACTTCATGACCAAGTAGCTCTTCATTCTTTTCTTGAGGTCGAAATGGATCCTTATTTATATTAAGTGATCGAACAGCCATCGGAGTACTTAATGGATGTGTTCCATCTATGTAAAACTGTTTCAATGCCTTTTTTATATAGGCAGATTGATGAACAAAAGTTCTGTTTGCCCAAATGTTCAATTTGCAAACCAAGACATAATTTTGTCTTTCCGAAATATTTCATATCGAATTACTTCCTTAAATAATCAATTGCCTTTTGGAGTTCTATAGGAGTTCCAATAAGGTTTATGTCATCAACATATACGGCATGTACATAAATTCCGATGTTGTTTTCTTTATAAAAATACATGGCCAAATTGCATCATTTATATAGCCTTTCTTGAATAAATACTCATTAAGACGATTATACCACATTCATCCTGATTGCTTTAGACCGTACAAAGATCTTTGCAATTTGATTAAAAATATTTCCCGGGACTTTGAATTATGTGCGTTAGGCATTTTAAATCCCTCAGGAATTTTTATGTATATCTCATTATCAAGTGATCCATAAAGATGCGGTAGCCACATCCATTAAATGCATGTCAAGCTTTTCATGGACATCAAAAATAATGAGATAACGGAATGTTATAGCATCCATAACGGGTGAATATGTCTCTTCATAATCGACACCAGAACTTTGTGAAAATCCTTGTGCAACAAGGCGTGCCTTATATCTTTGTACCTCATTTTCACAAATAGAGGTATGTGGATCAAGATGAGATCATGATGGATTTTTCACAAAATTTCCGGTTTGGTTTCACCAAATTCTCCCCTAATTTTGGAAAAAGTGTCTCATGAAATCGACAGTCTGCAAATCGTGCAGTAAACAAATCACCCATCAATGTTTCGAGGTAGCGAATAATAGAGGGCGATTCAAAACCCAACATATATTCCTAACCTTCTTTGTAGGCCCATTTTGGTGCGATATGTAGGTGCTATAGGCACGTATACTGCGCGTCCAAAAATTTTTAAATGGGATATATTAGGTTCATGACCCAAAAATAATTGCAACAAGGAATATTTATGATGATTTGTCGGTCTGAGACGAACTAGCATTGTTGCATGCAAAATGGCGTGACCCCAAACAGAAGTGGGCAGCCTTGTTTTCATGAGTAACGGTCTTGCTATCAATTGCAGATGTTTAATTAAAAACTCTGCAAGACCATTTTGAGTGCGAACATGAGCTACAGGATGTTCCAGTTTTATCCCAATTGATAAGCAATAATCATTAAATACTTAGGATGAAAACTTAACAACATTATCAAGTCTAATAGACTTAATTGGATTATCGAGAAATTGCACCTGTAATCAAATTATTTGTGCCATTAACTTTGCAAATGCGAGGTTGCGAGATGACAATAGGCACACATGAGACCATCTAGAAGATGCGTCTATTAAGACCATAAAATACCTAAACGACCCACTAGGTGGGTGAATAGGTCCATAAATGTCCCCTTGTATACGTTCCAAAAATGCAGGGGACTCAATTCCAACCTTTGTTGGTGATGGTCTAATAATTAACTTGCCTTGATAACATGAAGTGCAAGAAAATTCATTATTTGAAAGAATCTTTAAATTCTTTAATGAATGCCCATTTGAGTTTTCTATAATTTGTCTCGTTATAATTGATCCATGGTGTCCCAATCGATCATGCCAAAGTACAAAAGTATTGGAATCAGTAACCTTTTGGTTTACTGTAGAATGTGCCTAAATTGCACTAATTCTTGTCCAATACATGCCACAAGATAAATATGGAAACTTCTCAATAACCCTTTTTTGGCCAGAGACATTCTTGGTAATGATGAGATATTCAAGATTATTCTCATCTATTGTCTCAAAATGATATCCATTTCGACGAATATCTTTAAAACTCAACAAGTTCCTCTTGAACTTAGAGAAGAACATTGCATTCTCTATGTTAAGTATTGTTCCTTTAGGCAGAGTTATAGTAGCTCTTTCATAGCCTTCAATTAGATTACTACTACCAAAAATTGTAGTAATATCTGCCTTATACATAATCTTCTCTTTGAATATTGTATGTGTCGTACATGAATCAATTAAACAAATTTATCATAGATTTCGTCGACGAACATTTTATATCAGTTTCAACCTCCTTATTTTTCATTTAGACATAACACAAAGATCTCTTCATTCATATATTCAGGTACCTGAATCTCTCATGAGATTTTATGAAGTGTTATGTCATGTGATCTTCTAGATCACTTGCCTCCTTTATTATGATAATTTGCTCATCTTCTTTATAAAGAAGTTTATTTGAAACCGATTGTCTATAAGCATTAAGTGTACCATAGACTTTGTCCTTCTAGGACTTAACATGAGCATTTGTAATGAGAATATAGTTACATTCTTTGGTTCAACAAATGTGTCCGGCATGCTTTGCAATATATTGCAGATGAATTATCTTTTATGAACTTCAAGTTCATATTATCTTTGCCACATCTACTTTTTCCTACTACACCCCGTAAAGGAGGGGTATAATAGAAGGAGTTTTTCCAATTAAAGGACAATCGAAACGGAATTCGTTTATTGATATTCAAAGTCGCCACTTGGGAGATTTATGGTGTCCCAAGTCACCAGTGTGAATCCTGAATCGAGGAAAAGGTTTGACTCTGTTTAACAGTCCGCGAATTAAAAATCTGGATAAGGAATTCTGTTAACTCGGGAGAAGGTGTTAGTCATTCCCGAGTTCCGTGGTTCTAGCACAGTCGCTCAACTGTTATATCCGGTTTAATTATCTGATTTTAATACACGCTTTAACTTATGTGCTTTTTAACTTTAAACTTCTTTTATTATTATTTTTAACGAGAATTGCAATGTCGTGAAAACGTGTCTCGAACCACGTCACATAAATGCACCCGTGGTTATTGACGAATTTCGACTTCGTTGAGATTTGGATTTGGGTCACATAAATGTGCACCCGAGTTTAAGAAGGTAGATTATTAAAAGCGCGCCTAAAGCGACTAACGCGTTATTATCTTTGGGGAGGGCTGTGAAATTCGCTACCCGGCCCGTCCCGAAATCCAAGTATTTTAATACAACCATTTACCGAGGGCCCCGTAATTTACGTGTTTTATTTAGCGAGGCTCATCTCATTTTTATTTAAAAGGGCAAACCTAAAGTACTATGATTTTTCTATTTTTTATTTGTCTCTAATAATAAAGAAAAAGTCCTAATAACATGTGTAAAAATGCCAAATTCTTATTATTCGATCTCAAATCAATTGAACCCGACAAGTTAGTAAGTAAAAGACAAGGCAGCAATTGGTCCAAACGGCCCAGATTATATTTACAAAGGGGATGACATTTTTGGGCCTGTGATGAAAGGTCCAGGCCCAGGGCGTGCTGGTTTTTTAATTTCTGATTTTTAGGCTATTTAGCCACACATGGTTCGAATCTGAGCAGGTGTATGTATTCAATTCTTCAGAGGTGATTTGTTATCAATTTTAGGCTATCTAATCACACACAATTCTAATCTAAGCAGACGTGGGTTTTTTTATTCTTCATATGTGATTTGCTATTAAGTAGAACCGCTAACTGAAACTCTGAAGCAAATAACCACTGATTCAACTCAAATTCCAGTTTTTAACTTCAAACCAGTTAATTTAACCATGAATAATTACTTTGCTAATTAGGAATTCAATATGCTATTTAACCTCACTTAATATGATGTAAACAAGTTGAAACAAAGATGGAAATCAGACGGAGCCATTAATACTCGTCTTTTAACCTTTTCAGTAAATGGTCATATTAGGTGTCATGTAGGGAACTATTTGCCTCGTACTCAAACCAAGTTAATGCATATCACTATTACTAATAGGACTAGAGCTAACATTATTAAACCAAATCATGTTCTAAATATTAAGTAACAAAACTAATGCTACTCGAATCTATCTAATTAACAGTATGTTCGTCTATATCCAAATTGAGAGTCCAACAGTCCAAATTACAATCCAAGGACTATATGAACACAAATCAAAAGCGAAACTAAACAAATATAAATTATCTAATATCTACTCTACTATGGCAGCTTGAATACACATGTTTCAGGATGAATAGTTCATTTCAGCATTTCAACTCAACAGTTACATCAGATCAGTCTCAAGTGTGTACTTGGAGATGTGAAATATAAGAAGAAGAAGAAGAAGAAGAAGAGGAAATCAAAAGCAGTAATCATAGAGTCAACAGCACCTCAAAATCGAAATCACAGCCCCACCAAGTGTTCTCAATCTCAGTCAAGGAATGAACAGCACCAAAATAAACCAGATAAACTTGAAAATGAGCCCGGAACACACTTGAAACTTTCAACGGACCAAAACCCAATCAAAACTAGCTCAATTAAACCCAAAATCACTCTAAATCAGTCTAATGAAACAGTAAAACTTATGTTCCTTTAGGCTTGTTCAAGCTGGAGGAATTTCAGAAAAAACCAACGAAGCGAAGAAAAGTTTCAATGGAAACAGTAGAGGTATTGCGGAAAAGTGTTCAAGCCCTTTCTAAACCCAATGTTCTTTATTCCTAAGCCCTCTTTTCTTTATCTCTGTCCTTGTTTTTTAAACTCTCTCCCAAAACTAAATGCCTTAAAATCTCTATATCTCCCTGTGCTTCCTCCTCTCTCTCTCTCTCGCAGTGTTTTTTTCAAGCTTTCTCAAACTGCCTGAGAACTCCTTCTTAAAGTTCTATCTCTCTGTCTTTTTATACCAAAGATTCTGACCCATCCAACTCTTAAGAGCATTAAAGCTAATTAAAAAAATATTATTCCCCCATCATATTTCTTGAAACCCACTACTGAATGTCTCATTGCATTATTAAACCCATTTTCCTTTTATTAAACTCAGGCTGGTATGGGTAACCTGTTTTTTAATCCAGGCATGCCTTGACAACCAGTGTTGTCTTCCACTTGATCACAGTTTCAAATTAAAGTTCCTTCTACATCCTTGTTTGTTTAATCTTAAACTTTGAATATTAAAATGTGCCATTCAATTCTAAATCAGAAGTCAAAAATGGTGAACAAAAACACAGGATAACAATTTCTGATTCCTATAAGTTTGACATTAAATCGAAATAAGAAAATACTTCCTATACTAGCAAACTGAATTGATCTTAAAGAGGAAGAACCTATTGACCTAATTAAACTAACTGATTAAACAAAAATGAAACAATCTTACCACAAAGAGAAAATCAGCAAGAGGAAAGAAATGAATAACAAAAATGACGGATGACAAAGGCAATTAATCAGACAAAATAAAACATCAAAAGTAAAAGAAAAGAAAAGGGAATACCTCGGAGTTCTAGATCAAGTTCAAATTCATCCTAATCGAAGCTTCACTTTGAATTTGAATCCCAAACTGACCTTAATCGAGTGTTCTCGACTGAGAACACACGATTAAGGTCGATTACGACCTCAATTTTCCCACTTCATATCGATTCCAGAGTTTGGTTCTTTTATGGTTCATTTAGTCTATTTCAAATTCGAAATAATCCATCTTGATTCGAATGAAAGTGGTGTTAGATTAGGGACGAGGGAGGATGGGTGGTCACTGGGTGTTAATTTGGGATCAATTTGATGAATTAGGGTTTTGGTCCGATTCTTTGATCTAATATTCGAAGCAATCAGCTGGGATTCGAGATATAAGGGTTAGGGATTCGGAATGGGGAGGTCCAGGGGATCCTAGGGTGCAAAAAATGGAGGTGTTTGGGCGACTGCCGCCGGCAGAGGCGATTTCCGGCCGGCGGTGTGCGGTGGTATGAGGCGGATGATTCGCTTGGTCTCTGAGGTTAGAGACAAATATGGCAAGGGGGGGTTTGGCTTGGCGGACGGGGTAAGGTTTAAACTTATATATTGGAGGTGTAAGTGAATCCAAACCGTTAGATCTGATGAAATCAACGGTTTGGATCACTTCATTAAATAGAAACGGTATCGTTTGGGGTAGTAACGGGGCTGGATCGGTTATTGGGGTGAACGGGTCGGGTTGTGAGGGAGATTTGTGACCGTTGGATCACACAAATTCTACGGTCCAAATTAAAAAGACTGAAACGGCGTCGTTTGGATAATTCTAGGGATGGACTGAACCGTTCGATCGCATGAGATCGATGGTCCAGATTCATAATGCCCAAACGGCATCGTTTTGGAGTGGCCGCATGTGGACTGGATTGGGGCGGGTATTGGGCTTAGGATTTTCGAATTAAGATGGCCTAATTTCCTAATTTTCTTTGTTTTATTAATTTCTTTCACATTTCTTTTCCAAAATTAAAATCCTAAAAATCCTAAATTAAATTATAAAACCAAATTAACTTATCAAAAATACTAATTAACTTCTAATAACAATTATCACACATAATTAAATACCAATTTAAAATAAAATCACACATTTTGACATTAAATGCTAAAAACGCAAAGTACATTATTTTTTGTTATTTTTCGTTCTCGTAAAACAAATTATTATTTAATTAATTCCAAAAATATATAATTAAATCCTAAATGTAATTGTAACATACTTTTTTCTATTTTTTATTAATTAAATAAATAAACATGCACATGCAAATGCAAACAATGACGGAAAATACCACGAAAATCCCTAAAATTGCAAACAAAGAAAAATTATTTTATTTTGAATTTTCTGGGAGTAATTCACGTAGGGAAAAAATCGCGTGCTCACAGCTGCCCCTCTTTGCCTGTAAATACGAAGAGTTTTCGTGCAAAGACAAAGTGAGCGAATATGAGCGATTTTTGCCCGTTTGAACAATCCGTGTGAAGCATTTTTTGAAAGATTTTGACCGAACCTTTGCTTCAAAGGTCTCCTACATATCCTTGGCTAAAAAGGAATCAGGTTAATGTAGTTCGGGAAGTTTTGGTAGCTGGGACTACCGTGAAGCTGTGTTTATTGTTGTTGTTGTTGTTGCTGCTGCTACTGCTTACTGACCTCCTTATTACACCATGCTAAAAGAAAATAAGAAGCTAGACTAAACTATAGTTTATGAATTACAAAATCCTATCTAGGCCTTCAAACTTGCTCTTATGTTTCTTTTTGCCTTGTTGTCTTGTATTCTATTATAGCAATTCCTTTGTTGCTACCTTGCACCGATTTCTTGACTTGTTCTCCCTTTCTTCAGAAGGGTACCTGATTGCTTGATCTTGAATGCATTTCTTCTCTTTTCCTCAGGTGGATGCCTGATTGCTAAACTCGAACTGCTTCTTCCCTTCCTATGAAATTTGAATTGTTTTCCTCTTGAAACTTGAATTGTCTTCTTTTGACCATTGTTGCCTTTCTTTTTGTTCCTCCGGGTGGGTTATGCAATCAAAACAATCAAAACAATCAAAACAAATAAAATCTTCTACCCCAGTTTGCACTAGGAAGATTTGTGAGTTGTTGGCAAAATTGTAAACCACTTATACTACTGGTGCAGAGGGTAGGATAAAGACTAGACAAAGATGTGCGTCTCCTATGAGTAAAACCATGACACTTTGACTAACAAATGCATCTTCCAAAATAAAACCTGAACGAACCAAACTAAGAAGTGTGTCTCCTAAGGATGAATTTAAATGTCCAATATTAGGAAGTGCGTCTCCTATTAATGAACTGTTAATTTAGGAAGTGCATCTCCTACAGGTGAAACTTTAATGACTCAAACTAGGAAGTGCGTCTCCTACGGGTAAACTATCAATTTAGGAACTGAGTCTCCTATGGGTGAAACTTTTAATGACTCAAACTAGGAAGTGCGTCTCCTATGAACTATCAATTTAGGAAGTGAGTCTCCTATGGGTGAAACTTTTAATGACTCAAACTAGGAAGTGTGTCTCCTATGAACTATCAATTTAGGAAGTGCGTCTCCTACAGGTGAAACTTTAATGACTCAAACTAGGAAGTGCGTCTCTTATGAATGAACTATTAATTTAGGAAGTGCGTCTCGTCCAGGAGTAACTTCGATGACTCAAACTAGGAAGGGCGTCTCTTATGAATGAACTATTAATTTAGGAAGTGCGTCTCGTCCAGGAGTAACTTCGATGACTCAAACTAGGAAGGGCGTCTCTTATGAATGAACTATTAATTTAGGAAGTGCGTCTCGTCCAGGAGTAACTTCGATGACTCAAACTAGGAAGGGCGTCTCTTATGAATGAACTATTAATTTAGGAAGTGCGTCTCGTCCAGGAGTAACTTCGATGACTCAAACTAGGAAGGGCGTCTCTTATGAATGAACTATTAATTTAGGAAGTGCGTCTCGTCCAGGAGTAACTTCGATGACTCAAACTAGGAAGGGCGTCTCTTATGAATGAACTATTAATTTAGGAAGTGCGTCTCGTCCAGGAGTAACTTCGATGACTCAAACTAGGAAGGGCGTCTCTTATGAATGAACTATTAATTTAGGAAGTGCGTCTCGTCCAGGAGTAACTTCGATGACTCAAACTAGGAAGGGCGTCTCTTATGAATGAACTATTAATTTAGGAAGTGCGTCTCGTCCAGGAGTAACTTCGATGACTCAAACTAGGAAGGGCGTCTCTTATGAATGAACTATTAATTTAGGAAGTGCGTCTCGTCCAGGAGTAACTTCGATGACTCAAACTAGGAAGGGCGTCTCTTATGAATGAACT
This sequence comes from Nicotiana glauca, assembly GCA_026770625.1. Classification (NCBI taxonomy): domain Eukaryota; kingdom Viridiplantae; phylum Streptophyta; class Magnoliopsida; order Solanales; family Solanaceae; genus Nicotiana; species Nicotiana glauca. The sequence goes on along the minus strand of MDKF010605809.1, from coordinate 16,174 downwards.
ATTAATTTAGGAAGTGCGTCTCGTCCAGGAGTAACTTCGATGACTCAAACTAGGAAGGGCGTCTCTTATGAATGAACTATTAATTTAGGAAGTGCGTCTCGTCCAGGAGTAACTTCGATGACTCAAACTAGGAAGGGCGTCTCTTATGAATGAACTATTAATTTAGGAAGTGCGTCTCCTATGGGTGTAACTTTTAATGACTTAAACTAGGAAGTGCGTCTCTTATGAACTATCAATTTAGGAAGTGAGTCTCCTATGGGTGAAACTTGTAATGACTCAAACTAGGAAGTACGTCTCCTATGAACTATCAATTTAGGAAGTGCGTCTCCTACAGGTGAAACTTTAATGACTTAATCTAGGAAGTGCGTCTCTTATGAATGAACTATTAATTTAGGAAGTGCGTCTCCTCCAGGAGTAACTTCGATGACTCAAACTAGGAAGTGCGTCTCTTATGAATGAACTATCAATTTAGGAAATACGTATCCTATGGGTGAAACCTTTAATGACTCAAACTAGGAAGTGCGTCTCCTAGGGGTAAACTATCAATTTAGGAAGTGTGTCTCCTATGGGTGTAACTTTTAATGACTTAAACTAGGAAGTGCGTCTCTTATGAACTATCAATTTAGGAAGTGCGTCTCCTAGGGGTGAAACTTTTAATGACTCAAACTAGGAAGTGCATCTCCTATGAACTATCAATTTAGGAAGTGCGTCTCCTACAGGTGAAACTTTAATAACTCAATCTAGGAAGTGCGTCTCTTATGAATGAACTATTAATTTAGGAAGTGTGTCTCCTCCAGGTGTAACTTCGATGACTCAAACTAGGAAGTGCATCTCCTATGAATGAACTATCAATTTAGGAAGTGCGTCTCCTATGGGTGAAACCTTTAATGACTGAAACTAGGAAGTGAGTCTCCTAGGGGTAAACTATCAATTTAGGAAGTGCGTCTCCTATGGGTGTAACTTTTAATGACTTAAACTAGGAAGTGCATCTCCTAGGGGTAAACTATCAATTTAGGAAGTGTGTCACCTATGGGTGTAACTTTTAATGACTTAAACTAGGAAGTGCGTCTCCTAAGGGTAAACTATCAATTTAGGAAGTGTGTCACCTATGGGTGTAACTTTAACGACTCAAACTAGGAAGTGAGTCTCCTATGAACTATCAATTTAGGAAGTGCGTCTCCTTCAGGTGAATTTTAATGTTTCAAACTAGGAGGTGCGTCTCCTATGAACTATTAATTCAGGAAGTGCGTCACCTATGGGTGTAACTTTAACGACTCAAACTAGGAAGTGTGTCTCCTATGAAATATCAATTTAGGAAGTGCGTCTCCTTCAAGTGAATTTTAATGTCTCAAACTAGGAGGTGCATCTCCTATGAACTATCAATTCAGGAAGTGCGTATCCTATGGGCGAAACTTTTAATGACTCAAACTAGGAAGTGCATATCCTAGGGGTAAACTATCAATTTAGGAAGTGCGTCTCCTATGAATGAACTATTAATTTAGGAAGTGTGTCTCCTAGGTGAAATTTTAATGACTCAAATTAGGAAGTGCGTCTCCTATGGATGAAACTCAAACTAGGAAGTGTGACTCCTAGGGGTGAAACTCAACTTAGGAAGTGCGTCTCCTAGGGTTGAAACTCAACTTAGGAAGTGCGTCTCCTATTAATGAACTATTAATTTAGGAAGTGCGTCTCCTACATGTTAAACTTTAATGACTCAAATTAGGAAGTGCGTCTCCTAGGGGTGAAACTCAACTTAGGAAGTGTGTCTCCTAGGGGTGAAACTCAACTTAGAAAGTGTGTCTCCTATAACAAAATATGACTTGAAAAACTTAAAACTAGGAAATGTGTCTCCTAGGGGTGACATGTGATCTTCTAAATAGCCTTTGCATAAGCAGAATTGGTGCATTACACCTAAAAAATTCCAGCTTCCAATGCTTTGATATGAACATAGCTTTCATCCCTGTTTCAGACGAAGAAAACTTGTGAGTTTAAACATGTTTGTTGGTTTGACACTCTTAAAAATGGATGGCTTTCTCCTTTCCATGCTATTCTTCGTCCGACTGCCTTGAACTTGGGTGAAAATTTCCGACCTTCTGACTGATCCTTAGCTGCAGGATTCCTATTTTTTTTCTAGTCTTTTTATCTGACCCCATATATCTCCCATGATAACTTATTTCCATTCGACTATCTTGCCTATTTATTGATTACCCTCTTTCTCTGTCATCTATATTACAGAAAATACCGTTTCTCCGTTCAGACCCAATACCCTCTATATGTTGCATTGCTCATGAATTGATGTTTACCAACCTTTGTGTCTCACATGAACCCCAAAGCACGACACTTGACACCCCCTCATTGGGGTATGTTGTTCTTTCTTGACTTAAACCACTAGTCATGTCCTTGAGGTCTACGACTCCCTCATTTGCCATAATAACTTTATTTTCTGCTTGGAATACCTCGCTTGTCACTAGTTAGCCACTCTCTTTGAGACTCTTATCACAAAGAACACCTTTGATCCATTCACCCTAAACCTCCATCTGTTTGAATATACCAAACCTTTGTATTTCACACAACTCCGAAGCATGTTGATTGCTACCAGCTTAGTGCGTTTTTTGTTCTTTCCGGTCTTATGACGCTTTGATGTGCTAACCAGATCCCGTTTTGTGCAATTGGAAAGCTGATGGAAAATTTTGAAGTCATTTCTCACTTGTTCTGACCAAACAAACTCAGGAAGAGGAAATGAACTAGATAAAAGGAACAGAGTAAAGGACAAAGGAAATAGATGACTCCTAACAAGAAAAACTACAAAATAGAAACCTATCAGACGTGGATACTAACTCTAATGGCCATGATATGCACATGCGGCCTATTCTATCAAACAGTTCTGATGTTGAGCTCTTGTGGTACCCTTAAACCGTGGAACTAGGCTTTGATTCTCTATCGTTAATCATCTTTCACAATCTCCGAAGGTTTCACTATCAAGCCTCTCTCATTTTGGTCTTTCTCTCAACTTACAGTCGCCTCAAGGTACCCATGAGGGTTTTCACCAATGAGACTCTCTCACTTTTTATTCTTCTCAGCTTTTGCAGTCTTACGGTGCCTGTAGGGATTTTTACCAATAAAACTCTCTCATTTTCATTTTCCTCGTTTGGACCGGAGTGTTGCCCCTGATATGATTCACCTTTAACTACTCACTTTGGCATCTTTTGAAGACTGATCGGAAGGTCTTTCTTTGGACCGTAACATGGGCTTTTGGATATGGTTAGAAAGAAAGGGTATTAAAGACTCAAAATAAATCAACTTGGGTTTAAAATTACAACCTTCAGAACCAGATTTCTTTACAACAACCACAACTTCTGCCCCAGTTTCTTGCTTGGGGATCCTTTGATTTTTTTTTTCCCGTGTGACTGAACCTCAAAGAGAAGCTGCCTACGTATCCTTTCGGAATCAAGTCGAACGTAGTTCATCCCAAATTCCTTGTTGTTTCCTTTTCATTTATTATTATTATTTCTTTTTCTTTTCTTATCTCCTATCTTTTTCTTTTTCTTTTTCTTTTTCTTTTTCTTTTTCTTTTTCTTTTTCTTTTTCTTTTTCTTTTTCTTTATCTTTCATGCTTGTGTTTCTAATCTTTGCTGATGATTCTGAAAGAGGGGTATGAAAGAAAATAAATAAGGATCAAAGGGGTAACGAAGGATAAAGTGTTTAGATAGCAGAACAAAATGCCTTCGTCATTCCAATCTTCAAAACATGCCAAGCGCAAACAACACAATTAAATGAACCCTTTGTAACATCTTCTGATTGTGCTGGACTTGATAACCATATCCACACATTCTCTTTTTGTCAATTTTAAGTACCCTTGGACAACACTTTTGTTACCACGACCGGCCCCTGTCAATTTGGGCAAACTTGCCTTAATTTCAAACCGATGCGACATGAATCATAAGGTTTCTTTATGTTCTATCAGCCCCAATTTCACAATGATCTCAAAGTGTTCTTATTTGTTCTTATTTCCCTCAAGTGCCCATATCATCTTCCCGATTCTTTTATAATTAAACTAACCTTTAAGATTAGGCCTAGAATTATGAGTGCATGTCATGTCACTAGAGTCGACATGAAAAGGACTGCAGGAGAAGAGAACTTAAACAGAGATTACTAGGAATAACAGAAAATAGAGAATTGTATTAGACATATGGTGAAAGAATTTGGACAACAAAGCAAGCAGAATAAACAATCCTGGAACAAACCTAGACAACACTAAGTGAGTTACTATGACTAAATAAATCAGGCAAAATAAAAGGATAGAGGGGTTTGAGTCACAAGACAATATCCGAATTACAACCCTGAAAATAACCCGAACAACAGAAATGACAACAAAATAAACCACCAAAACTCCTCTCCGGCTGACTAAGAAATGGAGTGTCTTTCCAATTACCAAGCTTTGTATCTTAGCAACTGAGTTCAACATCAACATTGCGGATTTCAACATTATCAACTTTACCCAACCAGTTTCCAAAAGGATTTGCATGCTCTATGTCATTGTTATTGACCATAATTACCCCTTCTTGAATCATTCTTTCTATTTCCCTTTTCAAAGAGCGATAATCTTCAATGTCATGCCCCTAGACATTAGAGTGGTAAATACATCATACAGTAGGGTCAAAGCCTTTTGCATATGGGTCTGGAGTATAGCCGAGGAGCGGCTCAATCAGGCCAGAATGCTTTAACTTTTCAAATAGGCTTGTGTAGGACTCCCCAATTAGCGTAAAATTATTTCTTTGCCTTTGTTCTCCTCCCTGCCCCTATTTTTTAGGGTTGTTAGGTGCTCGATAATGTTGTGAAGGCAAGAATGCATTATGAGGTGCTGGCGCTCGCTATAGGGAGTGACCTGGTGGTTGGACATATGACCGGACATTGTTCAGAGGATAATACTGAGGTGGATTATGTGGAACTCGTGGATAGGTTTGGGGTTGGAATTGAGGTTGATTGTAGTGATAAAATGAGCATCGGGGTCCGGACCAAGTTCCTGAATCAACCATTGTCGCGTCCTCTCTATTCTTTTTCCCAATCTCTCCTTGAATAGCCTGAGTGGTTGCCTTGATAGCCGAATAGCTAATGATTTTATTCGACTTGAGCCCTTCCTCTACCATACCCCCCATTTTTACTACTTCGTTGAATGACTTCCCCACAGCTGAGACCAGATGGCCATAGTAGGTAGGTTCTAAAGCCTGTAGGAAGTAATCTACCATCTCACTTTCCTTCATTGGGGGGTCTACACTTGCTGCTTGCTCTCTCCATCGAAAACCATATTCCCTGAAACTTTCGTTGTGCTTTTTCTCCAGTTTAGTCAAGGATAGTTGATCTGGAATGATCTCAAGATTGTACTGAAAGTGACAAGCGAATGCTTGTGCCAGATCATCCCATGTGTACCATCTTCCATGATCTTGGCGGGTATACCATTCCAATGTTGATCCACTCAAACTCTGACTGAAGTAAGCCATTAGCAATTCATCCCTTCCTCCTGCTCCCCTCATCTTGCTGCAAAAACCTCTTAAGTGCGCCACTGGGTCATCGTGCCCATTGTACAAGTCAAACTTGGGCATCTTGAATCCCATCGGTAATTGCACATTTGGAAATAAACACAAGTCTTTGTAGGCTACGCTCACCTGACCTCTCAATCCCCGCATATCTCTGAATGACTGCTCTAGGCTTTTCACTTTTCTAAATATCTCCTCATGTTCAGGATTTTTGGATGGTTTCTTCGTTCCTATCGGGAGGTCAAAATGCGGAGTATAAGAGTAGGGTTCATGAGCTTTGAAAGTGGGCTCCGAAGGGTAATATTGGTTGTCCTGGGCCTGGAAAATAGGCTCGCTAGAGGATGTGTGGAGTGCAGCTGGTGGAGATGCCACAAAAACCGATGTGGTTGGAGAAAGAGGGTATGGAATTGGTTTTGGTGGTGGAGCTTGTGGTGTATGAGAAGTGGTTCCCTGGTAGTGCTGGTAGATGGGAAAACTTGGATCGGTGGAAGGATGATCCTGAGACAGAGTCGGTGGTAGGGTAAAAGCAGGATTAGCAGGGTAAGCCGGTGGTGATTGCCCTTTGGTCCGGGCCTGATTCATTTCAGCCATTTGTTGCTTCAATTTGTGCATCTCCTCTTTCATCTTATTGACATCCAACTCCTCCACCTCGACACTTGTGTCTACATCAGGGATAGACATGATTTCTTCTAATTCCCCTTAGGATTTGGTTTGGTATGAGTGGGTTGCCAGTATGCTAAGTAACTAATAATTGCTTGAATTCTGGGATCAAAAGCAAACTTGTTAGTCATTAGTATTTACAGATATGCAGAATGCAATGCACCTAAGCATTTCAGCCAGCTCTATCAGGTATTTGCTTGTTTGCTTGCGTCATCCCGGCTTTTCTTAATTACATCTTTTCTTTTATTGATACTCATATCCTTCTTTATTTAATCCCTTTTATTTTTTATTTTTTATTTTTTTTCTTTTTTTATACACATTTTAACACTATTTTGTGGTCGAATCTTATGGAAATTGCCTACGTATCATGACCTCTCATGAATCAGACCGTGTCTAGTTCTAGCGTGAGTGCCAAGTGACCAATTAAAAATTTGGATTTTTTTTCAAGTTTTCCATAAAAGAAAAAAAAATGTGTTTATTACGACACATTTTATTACAATATTAACAGACTCCAAAAGACTATAACATCAAAACGGCAATACAACCTAAAAATAGACTAACAAAAAATCATCACTATTTTCTCAAAAATTTCATAAAATATGTGGTCTTGTCAATACGGCCTTTTAGTACTTCGAAGAAGATCTAAAGGCTGTGTTTTCTAACCAGTCAAAAATTTTGAGAAATGACCAAAGGCGGTTGTTCTTGCAAAATTGGCCTTCCGGCATCCTTTTGGGGACATTCGGCTATTTTGGACAAGAATGACATCACCTTTACTTATGGAAAAACAGCGACATTTATTTACCCTATAAAAAAATTCTCCCCTTTTTTCCTCCTCTTTTAATAATTTTTTCAAATAACTTTTTCAAATAGTTGAACCCGATATGAGTTGCCTACGTATCCCACATCCGGTGAGAATCAAACTTATGTAGTTCTGCCAGTAAAACTACTTATTTTTTAAAACAAGACTCTTTTTCATTGACAAATACACTATTTCGGAAAAAAAATACTCTTTTTGTATTTTCTTTTTCAACAAACTATTTGAAAATAAAACTCTTTAGTTTTTCTTTTTCTTGACCAACAAAACAAACCATTTTTAGAAAATAAATTTTCTTTTCCCTTTTCTTCTGCCAAAAATTCGGCAGAGTTTCAACACTATTTTGACATTAGTTATTTTTCTAAAATAATTAGCTCTCTACAATGCTATTTCTCTTTTTTTTCAATTTTTCCAAACATTCCAAAGCCGGTCAGCATGCAAGTACGAGACAAATAAATGCATATGCAACACGTAAGATGCATCAGGATGGTCTTTTCATTTCAGGTTACCTATCCTAGACGGACCTAACCCCTGTGTTGAGTCCCCTAAGTCCAATGCAACATGATGCAAATAAGTGTTCCTACTAGGGATCCGTCATGAAGTTAAGTTATTCTATGTTCAAAACCTGGGCGTGAGTTCTAAACAGTGTACCCGAGCGGACAACTCGAGTCGAGGAGGGGGCTACATACCGGGGACCCGCGAGATCGTCCGTCTTTGTAACTTATCCGAGCCTCTTTCTTATTTCAGGGTATGACACTAATAGAATAGGGAGTCTCAACTAGTAAGCATATTCCCGAAGGTGAGAAGAGAAGGGTTTCGGCACAGTTTATATATAGTTCAGATAATATCAGAGGGGTAAAGCATTTAGCACATTTAGCTTGTAACATGTAGGAAAATCAGACAAAGCCAAATACAACAATTATTCTAAGCTCGAATTCTGAACCCCGAACAAAACGTTCTGGGTTCTCTCCCCAGCAGAGTCGCCAGAGCTGTCACACCTCCTTTTTCCTACTACACCCCGTGAAGGAGGGGTATAATAGAGGGAGTTTTTTCAATTAAAGGACAATCGAAACGGGATTCGTTTATTGAGATTCAGAGTCGCCACTTGGGAGATTTATGGTGTCCCAAGTCACCGGTGTGAATCATGAATCAAGGAAAAGGTTTGACTCTATTTAACAGTCCGCGAACCAGAAATCTGGATAAGGAATTCTGTTAACCCGGGAGAAAGTGTTAGGCATTCCCAAGTTCCGTGGTTCTAGCACGGTCGCTCAACTGTTATATCCAGCTTAATTATATGATTTTAATATATGATTTAACTTATGTGCTTTTTAACTTTAAACCGCATTTATTATTATTTTTAACAAAAATTGCAACGTCGTGAAAACGTGTCTCGAACCATGTCACATAAATGCACCCGTGGTTGTTGACGCATTTCGACTTCGTTCAGATTTGGATTTGGGTCACATAATGTACACCCGAGTTTAAGAAGGTATATTATTAAAAGCACGTCTAAAGCGGCTAACGCGTTATTATCTTTGGGGAGGGCTGTGAAATTCGCTACACGGCCCGTCCCGAAATCTAAGTATTTTAATACAACCATTTACCGAGGGCCCCGCAATTTACATATTTTATTTAGCGAGGCTCATCTCATTTTTATTTAAAAGGGCAAACCTAAAGTACTATGATTTTTTATTTTTTATTTGTCTCTAATAATAAAAAAAGTCTTAATAACATGTGTGATAATGCCAAATTCTTATTATTCGATCTCAAATCAATTGAACCCGACAAGTTAGTAAGTAAAAGACAAGGCAGCAATTGGCCCAAACGGCCCAGATTATATTTACAAATGGGAGGGCATTTTTGGGGCTGTGATGAAAGGTCCAGGCCCAGGGCGTGCTGTTTTTTAATTTCTGATTTTTAGGCTATTTAGCCACACATGGTTCGAATCCGAGCAGGCGTATGTATTCAATTCTTCAGAGGTGATTTGTTATCAATTTTAGTAAAAATTGCACGGGGCGCCCTATTTGGGCGCCCTCTTTTAACCTGCAGCCGCTTTGTCTTTTTATTTGCATCCGTACCCACTTTTTAAAAAACAACAACTTCCCTTTATAACTGAGAAACTTCAGCTCTAGAGCTGAAGTTTCCGGGTTACTAAACAAAAACGTCAGCTCTAGAGCTGAAGTTTTTATTTTATAACTAGAGCTAAAGTTTCCGGGTTACTAAACAAAAACGTCAGCTCTAGAGCTGAAGTTTTTATTTTATAACTAGAGCTAAAGTTTCAGGGTTACTAAACAAAAACTTCAGCTCTAGAGCTGAAGTTTTTATTTTATAACTGGGAAACTTCAGCTCTAGGTGAAGTTTTTATTTTATAACTGACAAACTTCAGTTCTAGAGCTGAAGTTTTTATTTTATAACTTGAAAACTTCAGCTCTAGAGCTGAAGTTTTCGGGTTGCTAAAACAAAACTTCAGCTCTAAAGCTGAAGTTTTTATTTTATAACTGGCAAACTTCAGCTCTAGAGCTGAAGTTTCCCGATTACTAAACAAAAACTTATAAAATAAAACTTCAGCTCTAGAGCTGAATTCGCGAGTTACAAAACAAAAAGTTCAGCTCTAGAGCTGAATTTCAGGCCCGACTACTAAAATGCTGAAGTTTTGTGTAATTGCCTTTGCTACTTCAGCCCCGTGTGCTGAAGTTATGTGAAAAAGCAGGTACACTTGCAATTATTTTTTGCAAAGCGGGCACAGGTTAAAATGTGGCACAAAAAGCGGGTATATATGCAAATGCCCCTCAATTTTAGGCTATCTAATCACACACAATTCTAATCTAAGCAGGCGAGGTTTTTTTATTCTTCAGATGTGATTTGCTATTAAGTAGAACCGCTAACTGATACTCTAAAGCAAATAACCACTGATTCAACTCAAATTCCAGTTTTTAACTTCAAACCAGTTGATTTATCCATGAATATATACTTTGCTAATTAGGAATTCAATATGCTATTTAACCTCACTTAATATGTTGTAAACAAGTTGAAACAAAGCTGGAAATCAGACGGAGCCATTAATACTTGTCTTTTAACCTTTTCAGTAAATGGTCATATTAGGTGTCATGTAGGGAACTATTTGCCTCGTACTCAAACCAAGTTCATGCATCTCACCATTACTAATAGGACTAGAGCTAACATTATTAAACCAAATCATGTTCTACATATTAAGTAACAAAACTAATGCTACTTGAATCTATCTAATTAACAGTATGTTCGCCTATGTCCAAATTGAGAGTCCAACAATCCAACTTACAATCCAAGGACTATATGAACACAAATCAAAAGCGAAACTAAACATATATAAATCATCTAATATCTACTCTACTATGGCAGCTTGAATACACATGTTTCAGGAGGAACAGTTCATTTCAGCATTTCAACTCCACAGTTACATCAGATCAGTCTCAGGTGTGTACCTGGAGATGTGAAATATAAGAAGAAGAAGAGGAAATCAACAGTAGTAATCAGAGAGTCAACAGCAGCTCAAAATCGAAATCACAGCCCCAACAAGTGTTGTCAATCTCAGTCAAGGAATGAACAATACCAAAATAAACCAGATAAACTTGAAAATGAGCCCGGAACACATTTGAAACTTTCAACAGACCAAAACCCAACCAAAACTAGCTCAATTAAACCCAAAGTCACTCGAAATTAGTCTAATGAAACAGTAAAACTTATGTTCCTTTAGGCTTGTTCAAGCTAGAGGAATTTCAGAAAAAACCAACGAAGAGAAGAAAATTTTCAATGGAAACAGTAGAGGTATTGCGGAAAAGTGTTCAAGCCCTTTCTAAACCCAATGTTCTGTATTCCTAAGCCCTCTTCTTTTTATCTCTGTTCTTGTTTTCTAAACTCTCTCCCAAATTTGAATGCCTTAAAAGCTCTATATCTCCATGTGCTTCCTCATCTCTCTCTCTCTCAGTGTTTTTTTTTCAAGCTCTCTCAAACTACCTGAGAACTCCTTCTTAAAGTTCTATCTCTCTGTCTTTTTATACCAAAGATTTTGACCCCTCCATCTCTTGAGAGCATTAAAGCTAATTAAGAAAATGTTATTCCCCAATCATATTTCCCAAAACCCACTACTGAATGTCCCGTTGCATTATTAAACCCATTTTCCTTTTATTAAACTCAAACTGGTATGGGCAGCGTATTTTTTAATCCAGGCATGCCCTGACAACCAGTATTGTCTTCCACTTGATCACAATTTCAAATTAAAGTTCCTTCTACATCCTTTGCTTGTTTAATCTTAAACTTTGAATATTAAAATGTGCCATTCAATTCTAAATCAGAAGTCAAAAATGGCGAACAAAAACACAAGGTAAAAATTTCTGATTCCTATAAGTTTGACATTGAATCGAAATCAGAAAATACTTCCTATACGAGCAAACAGAATTGATCTTGTAGAGGAAGAACCTATTGACCTAATTAAACTAACTGATTAAACAAAAATGAAACAATCTTACCCCAAACAGAAAATCAGCAAGAGGAAAGAAATGGATAACAAAAATGACGGATGACAAAGGCAATTAATCAGACAAAATAAAACATCAAAAGAAAAAGAAAAGAAAAGGGAATACCTCGGAGTTCTAGACCAAGTTCAAATTCACCCTAATCGAAGCTTCACTTTGAATTTGAAGCCCAAACGGACCTTAATCGAGTGTTCTCGACTGAGAACACACGACTAAGGTCGATTACGACCTCAATTTTCCCACTTCATATCGATTCTAGAGTTTGGTTCTTTTATGGTTCATTTAGTCGATTTCAAATTTGAAAGAATCCAGCTTGATTCGAATGAAAGTGGTGTTAGATTAGGGACGAGGGAGGTTGGGTGGTCACTTGGTGTTAATTTGGGATCAATTGGATGAATTAGGGTTTTGATCTGATTCTTTGATCTAATATTCGAAGCAATCGGCTGGGATTCAAGGGATAAGGGTTAGGTATTCGGACTGGGGAGGTCGAGGGGATCCTAGGGTGTAAAAAAGGAGTTGTTTGGGTGACTGCCACTGGCGGAGGCGATTTTCGATCGGCGGAGGCAATTTTCGATCGGCGGAGGCGATTTTCGATCGGCGGTGTGCGGTGGTATGAGGCGGAGGGTTCGCTTGGTCTCTGAGGTTAGAGACATAGAGGGCAATGGGGGTAAGGTTTAAACTTATATACTGGAGGTATAAGTGAATCTAAACCATTAGATCTGATGAGATCAATGGTTTGAATCACTTCATTAAATAGAAACGGTGTCGTTTGGGGTGGTAACGGGGCTGGATCGGTTATTGGGGTGAACGGGTCAGGTTGTGAGGGAGATTTGTGGCCGTTGGATCAAACAAATTCTACGGTCCAGATTAAAAGGACTGAAACGACGTCGTTTGGATAATTCTAGGGATGGACTAAACCGTTCGATCGCATGAGATCGACGGTCCAGATTCATAATGCCCAAACGACATCGTTTTGGAGTGGCCGCAGGTGGACTGGATTGGGGCGGGTATTGGGCTTAGGATTTTTGAATGGGATTTTTTCCTAACTATACCATATATGAAACCTTATTACTAAAAATGTGCATTGTTTGATAATCACCCGCCCAGTCCATGTTTTACCTACAAATTTTGCACAATTCGACTATTAGGCATTAAAATGGCAGAATATTCCCTAAAAATGCGCTAAAATTAAGGAGAGAATCTTGGTGTTAATTGATTCTACATTAAATTCAATTTTTAAAAAGGAAAAAGAGATATCTCATCTGCGTATTTTTCTCCAGAACTACAATTCAAATTCTCGAAAAAAAAAGAACGAACAATTGCATAAAAAACTAAGGTCGCACCCTAATTTAGATTGCTTTTGCAGTGGGAGAACGACCATTACTCTGGTGAAACAGGTAACCAGTTGCATATGGTTATGATTTGTCCATGGAATTTCTTTCAAAATGTTTTCTTCTAAGCTTGTTATTAATATTTTGTGTCACAAGGGCGCAAATCTGTTATGGGCTATATTGGTGATTCTTGGGTAATCTTGGCATCTAAAGACAATAATGATTCAATGGTAGCAGTTCAATTGATTGTTGATCTGAAGCCCGATTTACCTAGTATGTCTATATTATAGCCAATCTTTTATGGTATGTGATCTCTTTCTGGATTCTCTTTGTTGATGTAGTGTTCTTTGTGCCAGAGGAAGCTGAGAGAATAAAATGATGTAAAGGTCGGATTTTTGCATTGCAAGATGAAAAAAACATCAACAACAACAACAAATCATGTCCAAAATTGTAGAATTTTAGTTTTATGATATTTATCTACAAATTTACTACATATATCTATAATTTGACTACAATTTCTTTATTTGGTACAGAAAAAAAATATTTTAATATACAATATCTCCAGATTGTAGATTGTGGGCAAATTGTAGTTTACTTATAGTTTGTAGTTAATTTGTAGATAAATTGTAGATAAAATATAGATATATTGTAGATACTATATTTTTAATATTGTAAAAAAAAAAATTCTTTGTGTTTGTTCTGAAAATATAGGTGAGGGCTTCAACAGATCATATACATACTGTGTTGGATGGTGTGAAGCGGTACATTGTGTGTCTAGAAAACAAGAAATGTAATTGTGGCCAATTCCAACTTGAAGAACTTCCATGTGTAAATTGTTTCCAGATTGTAGTTATAATGTAGGTTAAATATAGTTAATTTGTAGTTTTTGTAAAATTTTGTTGATAATTTGCAGATTAATTGTGGATAACACATTTCTACGATTGGAGTATTTATTTCTTATTTTTTTGTTGTGTAATTTATATTCAACTGACAGTTATATACAAATATTACATAGAACTTGGAGGTAAACATCTAAAAATTATGATAAAAAGCTACAAAATTTATATACAATAACTATATTGAATCTTCACACAATGTAGATAGTTTGAAAATTATTGGCAGGCAAATGGTATGCTCACATCAAAATACTCATGTTTAATATAAAGATGATACGATATTGTAAACAAGCCAATTTATATTGAAGTGAATAACTAATAATGAAACATAAGAAGACAACATTCCTCCATCTTTATCACTTAAAAAATAAACATACACACTCAACAGAAAAACAAGAGGGAACGATACAGGGGAACGAGAATGAGGCATATCTTGAATACTAAAGGTGCCAAAAATGGATGTCACGACTGTCATGTGTTGTGCGAATAATTAAATGCAGAATCTGTATGGATTTATCCAAGGAGGCATATATTAGGAATTATAGGGATATAGAAATATGGGATATATGGATACCTTTAATTAAAGAGTAAAATCTGCCCATTAATTAGACCCTTAATTAAGTATGGTATAGGATTGGTAATTTGGTATACGGGTTTGTAATTAAATCGAACCTTAAACATTGAGGGTAATAAGGTTTCATATGTGGCATAGGAATGTAAAAATCCCTTTTAGAATTAAGATGGCCCAATTTCCTAATTTTCTTTGTTTTATTAATTTCTTTCACATTTTTTTTCCAAAATTAAAATCCTAAAAATCCTAAATTAAATTATAAAATCAAATTAACTTATCAAAAATACTAATTAACTTCTAATAATAATTATCACACATAATTAAATACCAATTTAAAATAAAATCACACATTTTGACATTAAATGCTAAATACGCAAAGTACATTATTTTTTGTGATTTTTCGTTCTCGTAAAACAAATTATTATTTAATTAATTCCAAAAATGTATAATTAAATCCTAAATGTAATTGTAACATATATTTTTTCTATTTTTCATTAATTAAATAAATAAACATGCACATGCAAATGCAAACAATGACGGAAATTACCACGAAAATCCCTAAAATTACAAACAAAGAAAAATAATTTATTTTAAATTTTCTGGGAGTAATTCACGTAGGAAAAAAATCAAGTGCTCACAATCTTATTCAAGGACCTAGATGTACACATGATAATTCATTACACGCAACTTTTTCTCAATTGTTTATCTTTTCTCCCCCTCATGTTAGAAAAACTAACTTGCTTCCTCAATTTTGAAAATCCATCTTTGTGCGTTATGGTGTTAATCAAAATATACACCGCACAAAATAATAATAAGATGAAATTATTTGGTTCCTGACCCCGAACCACTTGTGAGGGGAGAAAATAATATACTTCCGTATATAACGTATATCAAACTGATATACAAAATTTTGTTCTCATAAACAATTGTTTAGTTATTAAGTGGAGACACTCAATAAATCATTTTTCTAAACCAACTGTGATGCAAACCAACTTATCAAGATGAACTATCTTGAATAACAAATATGGAAATTATGCTCTAAATTAAATTATTTAGCAAGTTACCTCGCAAACACCATGTTGCGGGTTAACAAATAATCGCGCATGTAATCATCTCATAGATGCATCTTATGTGGTATACATGGCAGGTGAATGGACCCATATTCACCTTTGATATTTCCAGCATTCATGGGATTCAATCTCAGTTTTAGTTGATTTACTAATTAATGAGAACAAACAATATAAAAGAATTCGTAAAGAACTTTCTAGTTCTTTTAATATTTACCCATGTGAATTCTATATTATTTTTGTACATCATACATAAATTGATATGGCTAAATCAATTATGTCAACTGAATAAATTATCAATATTGATAAACTTCATATTTACACAATTATGTGTGTAATATGTATTTTTATATCAATAAACATCCACTTCATTGTGGTATTCTTTTATATGTGCAATACATACTGGAGAATAAAGCGGGTAGATTTTCACATACATATACCCAACTACAAGTTGTAGTAATAGAATATATTAAATCTTTCTTTTATTTATAGTCTCAATATAATCAATCGCTTTCGCGTATACTTTGGAAACTAAACAAGTTTCTTTGAGATTTACTACAACACAATACCTTATTGGTAATCAATTGTATTTCTCGAAAATAGTAATAATTGGCTCTTCTAGAGCTCTCAATTAATTTGGTACTACCACATATTCATTGTCACACCTCTTTTTCACGGCGCTTACACCCCAGCGAAGGGATATAAATAAAAAGATTTTTTTCAATTAAAGGACAATTGAAATGGGATTCTTTTATTAAAAGATTCAGAGTCGCCACTTGGGAGATTTATG
>MU679299.1:39780-50768 GCA_026770625.1 Nicotiana glauca | reverse complement strand
TCCGGTGCCGAAACCTATCAAATCACGTCCGATTGACTTCAAATTTTGCACACAAGTCATATTCGACATTACGGACCTGCTCCAACTTTCGTAATTTGATTCCGACCCCGATATCAAAAAGTCAACTCCCCGGTCAAACTCTCCAAAACCTTCAACTTTCTAACTTTAGCCAAATGGCTTCAAAATGGTCTACGGACCTCCGAATTCACTTCCGATCGCGCCCCCAACTCCAGAATCACTATACAGAGCTATTCACAGTCTTGGAATTCCAAACGGACATCGATAACACTGAAATGCTCCTCAAGCAAACTTATGAAATTTCTGCTAAAATACTAACTTCCACAATAGGCGCCAAAACGCTCCCGGGTTATTCAAAACCCAATCCGGGCATACGCCCAAGTCCGAAATCATCATACGAACCTGCTGGAACCTTCAGATCCCGATTCCGAGGTCGTTTACTTGAAATTCAAATCCTAGTTCATTCTTTCGACTTTAAGCTTTCGAAATGAGAATTCTCTTCCCAAATCAACTCTGGACTTCTTGAAATTTAATTCCGACCACGCGTACAAGTCATAATACCTGAAATAAAGCTGTTCATGGCCTCCGACTGCTGAACGGAGCGCTTGTACTCAAAACGACCGGTCGGGTCGTTACAATTATATTAAGTTATTTGTGTTAGTTTATAAATCTCGAGAATTGTGATAAAAACATATGAAGTAACCAATATCCATAATTTTAGGATTTAATATGAAGACACACAAATAATAATATTTTTCAAAAGATATATTGAAAGCATAATCTTTTCAAATTCACACGAAATTGATTGATCAAACCCTTATGTAAAGTTGAACGACCATTTAACCTTAAAAAAGAAGCACTCATTCTATAATATTTATGTACAAACAATTCATTAATAACATCACACTAAACTACTGCGCATCAAGTTCAAATGATATAGAATCCAAGATTAGAGGAAACAAAGATATAATTATTACATCTTTATCATTTAATTTAGGTAAATCAATATATTCTATTAATTAATTTCAAAATAAATAAGAATAGTATAACTCTAATAACGTAAGAAACTAAAAATGGAAGTCCAAAATCGCCATCATTTAATTTTGAACTTTAATAGAATAATAAATGGAACTATAAATAGCACGCATATCAGTAATTGTATACTCGATATCATCAATTTCCCAAAATCATCATTTAAGTTTTTTTGTATATTTGTAAGTTTTTAACTAATTAAATTTTGTGCATTAAATTCTTACTTATTTGAACTATATATAAATTTTAAATATTAAATATATCATATAAATTCTTTCCTTATTTGAATTATGCAAAGTTTTATTTTATAACTCAAATATAATTTTAATATAATATTTATATAATTATTTTAAACATATTATTGAGATAGGATACACACGCAAAACGCGTACCCTAAGAGTAGTTTAATAAAAAGTCTATTTGCATCTATTAAGTTCGTTAAATTAGTGTACAACTCATAACCTACCTATCACAACAATATGAGTACTTGGTTATAAGAAGTCATTGGTTAAATACTCCTTTTACCATTTTGATAGTATCAAATTTTGATATACTTTGACTAATGACTATTTTGAGTCATGTTCTATTACGATTAATTTTTATCAATCTTTCAATACACTCATGTTGAGTTTATTTTTTAATTCATTCCGTATAGGTTGAAATCTGCCCCGGAATATTTAAGGCAAGGTAGCATTGAGGAAAGAGTCATTCGGGGTCGATCAGGAAACATCAACACTCGTGGTCGAGATGTCAACAATGGTCGAGGTCGAGCACCACAGATAGAGCTATAACGGCTCGTTTTTAGAATAGGATATTACAGAGAATATTCTATTGGTTATCCTCAACACTTGTACTATTAGGATTTGTTAGGAAAATGTCCCATATAAATAGGAAAAAAGACAACAAATGGAAGCAGGTGACATTCATTTGATAATAACAGACTTTTGATAAAAGATATTCTCTCTCTCTCTCTCTCTCTCTCTCTCTCTCTCTCTCTCTCTCTCACGAAGATACAAATACTACCTTTTCATCAAGATTCT
The DNA here is from genome assembly GCA_026770625.1 of Nicotiana glauca. Classification (NCBI taxonomy): domain Eukaryota; kingdom Viridiplantae; phylum Streptophyta; class Magnoliopsida; order Solanales; family Solanaceae; genus Nicotiana; species Nicotiana glauca. The sequence continues at coordinate 48,678 of MU679299.1, read as the reverse complement.
TGTTCATATTATTCTACACGTTTCCATCAAATCCGAGAATAAGTCTAACATTCTAGGATTTGATTGTCACTCATCATTGTCAGGAGGGACAATCATCTACTTAAATCATCCTTTATTGGGTGAACCACTTCTCCTATTTACTTAAATGCCATTTGCTATTATTTATTGCTAGTTATTCCTTCATTATTGCTATACTTTTTGGAATAGTTAATGGATGTTGTTATCAATCCAGCACCAGATCTGTCTAACACTAGTCATATTCTCGAAGCTCACATTTAGAGATGTTATTATTAACTAAGTTTAACCCATTATTATATAAACTCTACCGTATTAGCCGAAAGTTATACTTTTCGGTCAAATAATTTGGCGCTATCTATTGGGATTTCCTAGTTAAATTTTAGTTTCTTCTAGATCTATAACTAACACGGATCACTAACGTAAAAAAGGCAAGAACAAGATCTCATTTCTTTGAGTGCACAAATCCAATATGGCATGTAACAGAGAAGAAAGGACATGAATAATAAGTGACCTTCCAACCAACCTCATGAACGTCATCAATGAGAGATGTGAAACAGCAGACGAAGAAGCAACGCTCAATGCCTCCCCTATGCGAGATGGGTCACCTCATCCTCAATTCAACATCACAAAATCTCTTAGTAAGGGAGCCTCCACATCTGTCGCGGAGGAGACGCCCCCGGTTATAAAAAATATCCTTGAAGCTTGGCTAACTGACATGCTAACCAGTGTCCTCCATAAACTCGCTCGGGACACGGCTACAGAAAATGCAAGGACTTGCGTCATACAACCAACAGACAAGTAGCATAACCACTTTTCTCCTCCTCCAATGACAAGTATTACTCACAATGCCATTGATAGTGTAGGTGACGACCCTCTCACAACCATTTTGAAAAGGATGGAGGAAATGGAGAACGAAAACAAAGCACTCTGGGACCAAATGAGAGAACACCAAGAAAGGGTCGATAAGATATAGGGCGCCCCTAAGCTCTTGCCAATTCGTCGAGCAGCCGTATAGTGATGATGCCGCCTCACATGCTATACCAAAAACCTTTAAAATGTCGCCCTACCTCAGGATATATGATGGCATAACCGACCATAAAGATCATGTGACTCACTACGTCACTGTCGTGAAAAGCAATAACCTCGCCAAAGAAAAGGTGTCTTCCATTTTGTTGAAAAAATTCAGTGAAACACTCACAGGAGGAGCGTTAACACGGTATTCACAACTACCTGCGTTCTATTAAAACTTTCAAATAGATGGCCAACAATTTCGTAACAGCCCATGATGGGGCCAAGAAGGCACAGGGACTCACCGAAACGAAAGAGGTATGCCCCATTTATTATCCGCTCACAATTTTTGTGTGTCATCTACAAAAATAGTCTATGCATTGGAGAAGCTTGGACAAAAGGTGAAGTGGCCACAAAGATGAGGTCAGACCTGAGTACCAGGAAATAGGACTCCCTTTGCGAGTTCCACTAAGAACAGGGCACAATACCGAGGATTGCATCGCCCTAAGATAGGAGGTCGTAAACATGCTACGACAGGGACACCTCAAAGAGTTGCTGAGCGACCGGGGAAGGACCAACTTTGCCAGAGGACGTGAACAATATCAAGGACCGACAAAACCGCCATCGCCAACCCGCATCGTCTACATATCATCGGCGGCCCGATGATGCTTCCATCAACAGTGTAAAGTTCACCATAATCCACAGGTTCAAACGATCAATCACCCACGAACGGTATAATGAGCTCGAAGAAAATATCATCTTTGATAAGTCAGAAACCAACGGTTTGGTTTTCCCTCACTATGATGCTCTTGTTATCACTTTACAAATTTTAGATACCGATGTGAGGCGCATTATGTTAGACGATCGGAGCGGCGCGTGCATTATCCACCCTCGAGTACTTTCACAAATGAAACTCAAGGATAAGATAGTGCCACGTCGCATCATGCTAACTGGTTTTATCAATGCAGTTGAGCTAACATTTGGCGAAATCACACTCCCTGTCCTGGTTGATGGCATCACTATGGAAACCACGTTCCACATTATGGACCAAGTAACAGCGTACAATGCCATAAATGGGTGACCATGGATACACACCATGAAAGCCTTCCCTTTCAGCTTATACCAAGTCATTAAATTCCCAACTCCATGGGGAATATTCAACGTACGAGGGGAACAGTGCACATCCCGGGAATGCTAGCGCATCGCCCTAGACTGTAGGGTCACTCAACAAATGAAAGACAAAGAAAAAGAGGCATAACAATCAACAGGGGTTCGAGGTCGATATATAATGATAGCAAGGACTCCATTAGAGACCCCGCTACGGTCGAAGTTGCAGGATCAACCATAGAAGACCTCGACCACGTTCAATTAGACACCAACGACCACAACAAGAAAGCTTTCATCGGCTGCAAACTTTAGGAACCAGGTAAATTCCGTCAATTCCTAACTACTAATGCGGACTTGTCTGGTTTCATCCATGCAAATATGCTGGGTATCTCAAAGGAAATTGCCACGCACTAGCTGAACGTCGACCCATTCCAGCCCATAGTAAAGTAGGTCAGGTGTAAGTTTAACTCCGCGATCAATGATGAGGTACACAAAGAGGTGGAAAAGCTATTGGCAAATGGCTTTGTCAGTGGGTCGCCAACGTGATCATGGTGAAAAAGGAGAATAGGAAATGGCAGATGTGTGTAGAATTCATATATTTGAATAAAGCATGCCCCGAGGACTCATTTTCGTTACCCCATATCGACCAACTCATCGATGCAAAGGCTGGACATGAATTACTGAGCTTCTTGGATGCCTATTCGGGCTATAATTAAATCCTCTTGAAATAAGAGGATCAGGAGAAAACCACTTTCATCACCCATCAAAGGACGTACTACTACAGGGTCATGCCCTTCGGGCTGAAAAACATGAGGGCAACTTACCAAAGGTTGGTGATGAGAATGTTCAAAGACCAGATCGACAAAATAATGGAAGTCTACATAGAACCTAAGAGAAACCTTCAACATAATCAGACTATACGGAATGAAACTGAACCCCGAAAAGTGTTCGTTTGGCGTGGCTTCAGGAATTGTTTTAGTTTTCTTGGTATAATAACAAGGAATCAAGGTCAGTCCTGATCAAATCAAATCCATCGAAAGGATACCAGAACACTTGACCAACAAAAAACAGGTTCAGAGGTTGACTGGCCGTATTGTCGCCCTTTCAAGGTTCATTTCGCGATCATCAGATATATGTCACAAGTTCTTCGGCGTACTCAATAAGGATAACAACCTCTAATGGACTTCTGAGTGTGTCAAGACTTGAAAGAATTAAAAGCATATTTGTCATTGCCACCATTACTTTCAAAACCAAAGCCAGGGGAACGTCTCCTCGCTTATATTGTTGTATCCGAAGTAGCTGTGAGCGCAGTCCTGGTCCGAGAAAATAAAGGTATGCAGTCTCCCATCTATTACATTAGAAAACACTAGTCAACGCTGAGACGAGATACCCTCACCTTGAAAAACTAGCCCTGGCCTTAGTCATAGCTTCACGAAAGCTTAAATTGTATTTCTGGAGCCATCCTTCGGTCATCACGACATTCCCCCCAAGAAGCATTTTGCATAAACCCGAGCTATCGGGCAGTTTGGACAAATGGGCCATCAAACTACGCAAGCACGATATCGCATATCAGTCATGAACAACGATAAAGTCACAAGTTATTGCTGACTTTGTCGCCGACTTCAGGGCAAAAATAATGCTTTAAGTTGAAAGAGAAGCCGCCTACGCTTCTCCCCAAATGCAGGACCTCTGAGTCCTGTATACTGACGGCGTGTCTAACGCATCAGGGTCCGGACTAGGACTCGTACTCGAAGTCCCAACTGATGAAGTGATTCACTAGTCCATAAGTTGCCCGGACATGACTAACAACGAGGCCGAGTATGAGGTCGTAATTGCAGGGTTAAGGCTAGCACTCAAGTACGGGGCAAAACTGCTAAGACTATAACAATGACCCTCAACTCATAGTCAACCAAGTCAAAAGGACTTTCCAAATCAAGGAACAAAGGTTACAAAAATATCATACTAAAAACTACAAGCTACTGCCCGAGTTTGGCGAATGTCAACTCGACTAGATCCCATGAGCCTAGAATGTCGGGGCGAACGGCCTCACCAAATTAGTCGCGGACACCAAAAATATTACTACCAGAGACAGAAGTGTAGTCCACCTTCTCAAGTTATCGATAGACCTAATCAAGGTAAGAACCATATTGTTACATACTTGCAGGACGACGTACTCCCGTGTGGTAAAAAAAAGGCCGAGAAATTGAGAATGCAAGAAGCTAGATAAAACATCATCCACGACGACCTATACAAGAGAACGTATGATGACCCTCTAGCGAAATCTTGGGCCCAAATCAGACTCGATGCATCCTTGAAGAGGTCCACGAAGGCCATTGTGGAGCTCATTTAGTAACCGAGCTTTGGTCAGATGCCTCATACGGGTAGGGTATTACTGACCCACCATGAAAAAAGAGGCCACGGACTTCGTGAAGAAATGCGAGCAATACCAAAATTATGCCCCAATGATTCACCAAGCAGGCGAACACCTTCACTCAGTCACCTCCCCTTAGTCGTTCATCAAATAGGGAATGGACATCGTGGGCACCCTCCCGGCAAGGCAATGTAACGTATGATTCCTTTTAGTTTTAACTAACTATTTCTCTAAGTAGGTAGAAGTAGGAGCATTCGCCCAATTACGTGAACAAGAAGTGATCGCCTTCATATGGAAACATTATGTGCTGGTTCGGCCTCCCCAAATAGATCAGCTGCGATAATGAGCCCCAATTTACAGGAACGAAGGTCGCCGAATTTTTTGAGAAGTGGCATATCAAAAGAATACTCTCAACGCCATACCACCCCGTGGGAAATGGACAAGCGGAGTCCTACAACAAGTCGATACAGAACATCATGAAGAAAAAATTTGAAGACGCTAAAGGGATATGGCCAGAAGTACTTTGGGCCTACCGAACAACGCCGAAGATAACCACAAGAGAGATGCCTATTCTTTAGTTTATGGGATTGATGCCGTAATACCGGTTGAAGTCAGGGAGCTCAGCCTAAGATACTCCCATGAGAGCAGACCGTAGAGGGCAGGAGCTCGACAAAGCAGAAGAACAAAGAGACATGCCTACATAAGGATTATCGCCAAAAACCAACAAGTAGAACGCTACTTTAACAAAAAGGAAAAGGTTAGGCCACTCAAAGTCGAGGACTACGTGCTTAAAGCTAAAACAAAAGCAAGAAAATACCCACAGGAAGGCAAACTGGGAACAAAATTGGGACGGTCTGTACAAAACCACGACAGCGGCGAACAAAAGGGTCATTCCAACTGGAAACAATGGAAGGAAAGCAACTACCAAACAACTGGAGCTTCGACTTTTAAAAGATGAAGCGTCCCAAATTGTACTCTTTTCCCCTCACTTGAGTTTTATCCCAATTGGATTTTCTCAAGGAGGTTTTCAACGAGGCGACGAAGGGGACACTTCAAGTCGAAGTACACAAAGACGGGGGCACTAGACGGATAGTTCATTGCTCGACCTCTCAAGACTTCTCTAGGTCGACCAATGAAGGGACTAGATAGATTGGGGATGGGACTGGAATGCCAGCCAACGCTCGAAAATTTGTAAATTTCTCCGAATGTATGAACAAAACAGCAATGTATGAAATTTATTTTTGTTCATCCAAACGTACAACCAAGGCAGCAATGCTTAAAGTTTACGGTGTCAACAAACTCCACACCTAGAAGTATATATTTTCAAACTTAGGTTATGTTCTACCATGTTTGAACTATCACCTATTGGCCCTCGGCCACAGTTAAACATAGATTATGTTATACCTTGTTCGTGCTAACACCTATTAGCCCTCGGCCATAGTTAAACTTAGGTTATGTTCGACCTTGTTCGAGCTAACACATATTATTACTCGACCACAGTTAAACTCAGGTTATATTCGACCTTGTTCGAACTAACAGCTACTGGCCATCTGCCATAGCTAAATGTAGGTTATGCTCTCAGACTAACACCTACTGGCCCTCGGCCACAATCAAACTTGGGATACGATTTGATCCTACTCGAATTAAAACCTACTACTCTCGGTCATACTTAAACATTAGTTGTGTTCGACCTTGTTCGGACTAATACCTAATGGCCCTCGTCCGTAGTTAAACACGGGTTATGTTTGACCTTATTTGAACTAACACCTATTGGCCCTCAACCATAATTAAACTTAGGATATGTTCGACCTTGTTCGAACTAAGTGAATACGGCTAGAAAATCAAGGCAACCAAGCGATGAAATCAAAATAGATATACAAGTACGAACCATAGGAAGAAAATCCGATGCAAATAACAAAGTTGACATTTCATACTTAGAACATTTTTACAAAGGTTCATGAAGATGCGACCAACTACACACAAAGATATACAAAAAAAAGACAAAAAAGAAAACTATTGGCCACCACCTTCATCGCCTACAGCATCGTCGCCGACCTGGCATTCAACTACGTTACCCTCTTGACCTTAAACACCATCGCCATCGCCACCTCCGCCCTCAGGATATGCAATATCATACTGTGACGACCCAACTCGTTGTCTCATGTGTTGCTGCCCCGTTTTTCTTGTTTATTGCTTATTCATATTTCATTATCAGTATGTGGTGTGTGAGAGGTTATTTGGGGATGATTTTGATAAGAAATGAGACACTTAGTCTCTTTAAGGAAAGCTTAAGTTGGAAAAGTCAACCAGACATTGACTTATGAGTTAGAGGGGTCGGATGTGATTTCTAGTGATTTGGTTAGCTTCGGGGGATGATTTGTGACTTAGAAGCGTGATCGGAATTGATTTTGGAGGTCCGGTATAGAATTAGGCTTGAATTGGCGAAGTTAGAATTTTGGCAAATTCCGGTTGATAGGTGAGATTTTGATCCGAGGGTCGGAATGGAGTTCTGAGAGTTGCAGTAGCTTTGTTGCATGATTTTGGATATGTGTGCAAATTTTCAGGTCATTCGAACATCTTTTGGTTGGGTTTTATATCGGATGTGCATTTCGGAAGTGTTGAAGAAACTTAGGCTTGAATCCGATGTGATTTGATGGTTTTAGCGTTGTTTGATATGTTTTGATGATTGGAACTAGTTTGAATGATGTTATGGAATACATTGGTGCTTTTGGTTGAGATCTCGGGGGCCTCGGGGTAATTTCGGATGGCTTAACGGAGGTTTTGAACTTGGAAGAAATTGCAGAAAATGCACAGCTATTGCAGGCCAAATTCGGCCTTCGCGTTCGCGTAAGGGAACCTCGCGTTCGCGTAGTAGAGTTTGCTAGGTCATCGCGTTCGCGTGGTTGGCCTTATGTTAGCGTAGAAGGGGCATGGGGACCTGCCTGGTTTGTTCAATGCGTTCGCGATGAGGAGTTCGCATTCGCGTAGGTTGAGGACCCTGGGCATCGCATTCGCATAGTGGGGATCGCGTTCGCATAGTTAGAGGACTTAGAGCATCGCATTTGGGTTGATGCGTTCGCATAGAGTAAATTATTGGGTCAGCGGAATTTATTCATCGCGAACGCGAGGATGTTGACCGCGTTCGCGTAGGGTAAAACCTGGGTGTCCAGAGGGCTTTTTATATTATTTCATCCGCGACCCCATTCATAATTTCCTCCATTGTTGACCACCTTAAGAGCTTTTTGGTAGAAATTGAAGAGGATTTTGTCGGGAATTAATTGGAGGTAAGTCTCGTAACCTAGAAACGCTATTTTATTGAATAATCAACCTTTAATTGTTGGAAAATTTGGTGAAAATTTGAAGAACTAGGGCTTGGTTTTTGAAATGAAAAGTTGGGATTTGAAAGGGCATTTGAACTCCGGTTTTGGTAAATTTTATTTGTACGGACTCATGGAGAGACGAGGAATCCGGTAATGTGAGTTTTGTAATTTTTCGAGAAGTGGGCCCACGGCTCGGATTTTGCTAGTTTTGAGATTTCTGCTATTTCTCGGTTGTTTTCGATTAGGTATTGTTCCATTGGCATATTGTAATGTATTCGCTCTGTTTTTTGTTATATTCGACACGCGTGGAGGCCGATTTGAGGGGTAAAGGCGTCGCGAGCTAGAGATTTCACTGGTTCGAGGTGAGTAATACTTGTAAATGATATCCTGAGGGTTTGAAACCCCGGATTTGCACATCATAGTATTGTATCGAGGTGACTTGCACACCGGATAACGAGCGTAGGGTGGAGTGATGATAGTCTATAATAACGTATTTTAGTCGGTTATTACACTCTAATTTACTGCACTTTAGTTGAGTTTGCTCTTTAATCGCTAGTGTTTTGCACTAATAGTGTGTTTTATGCCTTGTAGGTGTGATTCCGAGTTACATAGATGTTATGGAATAAATTCAAGTGATTTGGAGCTTTGAAGTCTGAGTAGAAGCCTAAGAATTTAAGCCGGGATCGTATTCGGGGATCAACGGATGATAAAACAACAAAACGAAGACTCGAGGAGGCATATTGCGCACTGTCTAGTAAAATAGATATAACTTTTTGCTCATAACTCTATTTGGGCTCCACAATATATGGTTGGAAACTAACTCAAAGGGATACAACTTTCATGCTTTACGTTTTTCTAAATTTCAAATGGAAGAGGATGAAATACCGCGATTACGGTGGGACCACGGTAGAACTGCGGCAGAGTGTACACGCGGACAACTGAAGAATCAGAGAGCATGTTTGGCCGCGACCGTGGCAGAACTGCGGTAGGAAGCAAAAATTTCAGGGACCAAAGTGCAAAACATGGATTTTAAGCCCTAAACCCTATATTAAACAAAGAAGGCCGGCCAAGAAC
>MU679299.1:18163-38368 GCA_026770625.1 Nicotiana glauca | reverse complement strand
AGCTTGTCTTCTTGGTGATAGTGAACAACTGTAGCTAAACCTTAGTTCTCTGTGGGATTCTACTCCGGACTTGTAAATCGGATTATATTTTCAATGACCGCATTGTCCTTTTTATAAGGCATAGTTGGGCGTGACCATGGAGCACCGTTGGGGATTGTGACTTGGTCCGTCCCGATTGATAAAATTACTACGTATTTGGCTGAAATCACTTGTTAACATCATAATTTGGACTGATTGCCATGTTTGGGCTTCGTGCCAACTATGTGAATCCTTCAGGGATTGATATCGCTGTTTTCGCATTATTTTTGCATACTATTTGATCTCGGTCTAGGGTATTAATGCTGTTTTGCAAATTTGGCCATTTTTCATGATTTGAAAACTTAAATGATATCTTACTGACGTTTTGAACTAAGAACTGTTATTTGAATATTGCCCTAATGGCTTGTGTGTATTTCTGGATTGAGCATGGATCGGGCTGCGCACCACAGCAGTGTTACATGTGCATTCCTGGACTGAGGATGGATCGGCCTGCGCACCGCAACGATGTGATATTGATATTGCGCTTGGGCTATAGGAGCCCCTCCGGAGTCTAAACCCCCACAGTGAGCGCAGTTACCTGAATGGATCGGGCTGCGCGCCGCAACGATCATGTGTATTGCATTACATTCATGCATTTGTTCTTGTTTGTACTACGTGGCATGACATTCAGCACTCTCATTTCATTGGCATCCATGCTACTTCGTGCATTGCTTACCAGATACCCTGGTGTTATTTGGTGGTGGAGTGTTGTGCCCGAGGGGCTGACTTATGTGTTAACCTGCACTATCTGATATCGCATTCATATGCTTGACTGTTGGAAAAGGATATTTTTAAAGGAGGTTTTTTACCGAACCAGGTATTTCTAAAGGGTTTTTTTCACGGTTTCACTATTTTCTCAAAGGAATGTTCTGTCCCATATTGCATGATAGAGTGCTCTTACGTGATTTCTTGCCACTCAGTTATTATTTACTCTTATTACTCACTGAGTTGGAGTACTCACTTTACTCCCTGCACCTCGCGTGCAGTTGCAGCTATTGTTCACCCGGTAACGGGTTGCTAGCTGATTGAAGGTATGACTATTGAAGCTGAGCAAGGTGGATTGCCAGCGTTCGCGGCATCAGACGTTGTCTTTAGAATTTCAAAATTTATTTTTGTATATTATTGGCCCTGTAGTTGTTTCCAGGTTTTCTGTATATGCTTGTGACTTATGACACCCCGATCGGGTTGTGTTTGGTGGTAAATATCAGTTATTAATGCCATTAAGTTGTATTATTCATCTATTTATGTTTACTAACTGTTAAATGAGGCATTGTTGTTCTGTTGGCTGGCCTTGTCTTCATGAGAAGCGCCATCACGACCGGGTTTGGGAATTGGGTTATGACAAGTTGGTATCAGAGCCTAGGTTACTAGGTCTCACGAGTCATGAGCAGGTTTAGTAGAGTCTCGCGGATCGGTACGGAGACGTCTGTATTTATCCTCGAGAGGGTGCAGAACCTTTAGGAAAACTTTACTTTCTTGGAATTCTTATCGTGCGTACTTGATTCAGATTGAGATATAACTCTTGAAATTCCTTCCACACGTCTATATACGCACGTGAGCGCTCAGTATCAGATGTGCCTTGATGGCTTGTGATTCCCCGATCAAGGGGCAAGATGTGATCTTCGTGAGTATGTTGGGCCAGTTTGGAGGACATGAGGCCAGATCTTTGCCTATGGCTTGAGCACCGAGGTGCTGATTGTGTGAGTAAGTGTTTTGAACTTATATGTTCGGTATTGTCCCTATTGGCCGGAATGGAGGTTTGGTATTCATGTGATGAGTATGTTAGTACTGCGAGATGTATCTATATGACTCGGTAGTGACGAAGAAGTCTGCTGGAAAATGGATGAACTGTTAAGTGTTCGATTCCTATTGTGATTGATGTGCAGCCCGAATATGGGCGCGTGAAGAATATTTTTGTGTCTCCTAGTTGGAAAGTATAGTGCAATACATGTGGCGGTATGAGTTCAGACTCAGGAAGACCAAATGGCTGTATTATGTGTATGATGGTGGAAGGTGTGCTGAAATACTAAACTAAGGCGAAGCAGGTGGGTTATCTCCTGCGGAGTGTTCTTAAGTGGTACGATTCTTATGTATATTGTTAGAAGATCTCATGTGTAATTGAAGAGTACGTGTTGAAATTTGATAAGTTCGGGTCACTCAAGGGAGTAGACTCAACTGATGTGGGGATGAATGCGAGATTTGCAGAGGATTACAGTACTAGATGATCTGTGTTTTCACAAACTTGTAAATGATTTGAGTTTAATCTCATTATGGTATTGTGGCATCATTAGAGTAAAAATGTTATGAGTTGTTGAGTGTGTCTTGATGTATGGCTTCAAGCCAAGTTGGGGAGATTGCTATTGATTAGCTGATTGCACGGGTAGGAGCTATGTTGGTTTCGTTTCGAGGTATGTTGGCAGATTAGTTCTGGTTTCAGAAATTAAGCTGAGGATGGCACGTGTGAAGGAAAATTTTGATAAAGGTTATACGATGCTTCGTAGATGTGTGAAAATAATAGGATGTCTTGAGCTGTTGCTGGTAAAGAATGCTCAGTGTATACAGAAGGAAGATGGTTGTTTGTATTGGTATGAGATCATGTTCTGCGGTGTCAGAGTGCTAATAAGGCACGAATAGTTCTGTTCATTAAGTAAGATAATTTGCAGTTGAATAAGAGTGAGTGACTTTCGAGAATGATTCTAATGTGTTCAAGATTTTACATGTATCAATCAGGAGTCTCAAGGTTGTGTATGTGGTCAGAGGCTGTGTATTCATCGGGGAATGTCGAGGCTTGTGGTATTTTTATGTTAATTATGGGATCCTATGTATTGGTATCTGGAAGGTCAGGGTAACGAATTCAGAGTCGCAGGAAGTTCTTCGGGGTAAAGTACTCTGGAATGTGGCATTTCTGGGAACATTTGAGAGAGTGTTCAGTGGCTCATGGGTTTGAGACGGTGTGGTCTTATGTTCGAGTCTCGTGTGGTAGGCCTGGATTGAGGCATTGTGATGCTACAGCAAGGAAGAATATCAAGTTGATGATGAATAGAAGGGAATTTGATAGACGTAATAGCTTGATAATAGACCAAATTGGTATGGTCAGGGTATGATTAATTCTTCGTATGTGTTCGAGTTAATGAGCCTTACAGGCATTTTGATGCTCTTGAGTTTTGGCAGCTGGCTTAGCTCGGTTAGTATAGAATGATTCAGTCCTGACATTTTAGTTCGTGAAGATGGAATTGGGAGAGAGTTCTTGTTGAGATTTACCGTGGTTCAGAGATATATATATATTCTTGGGGCATGCGAAGCATGGAATGAGTGATTATTTTCTTCTAGATAGGATTGACGGAAGGTCTTGGCTAGATGAGTTACAGTTCAGTTCTGAAAAGAAGTTCATAAAATTCTTAGGCAACGGGTAGCCTCAAGTAATCAAGAAAATGGTACTACTAATTGGAAGTGATTCGACGAGAGTATATATCTCGAAAGAAGGCCAATATGATTAGATTGATGATACTTCGGTAGTATTGCGGCATTTTATTGCTAGATCGACTGCTGATATCTGAGTTTATTTGATGGCACATGGGAATTTTAGAATACCTTTCGTGGAATGATTGGGTACTCGAGGTGTGATATGTATTTATATTGCGGAATTTGGGATCAGGTACAGTGATTCGTGTGCTATATGGAGTAGGAAACTGGGAGTTCTCATGTCCAGGCTATGTAATGGTTGTGGATAGTGTGTATTGGTACCGTTAGCGGCAATTGAGGTTTGGAAGCCCGAGTGGATCTTTCTTTGCTTGGTATATTAGATTCTGGATATGATATTGGGGTGTAGAATGGTTGTACTCCAAAGACCAGCGGACGGCTGGGAAAGATTGCTTTCCTTAATTGGGCCTTCGTGGCTGATGTTAGTACAGAGGCTTCTACCATTGATTTAGTTCCAGTATTGAGGGACTTTTCGGATGTGTTCTTGTGGCCAAGCATGTCGTCGGGCGAGATTGTGGATTTCGGCATTTATTTGGTGCCGGGCACCGTATCGTACGGCTCCGACAGGAGTTATAATAGTGGAAGGAGCGGCTTCAGGCTTCTTGGTATTGGGTTCGTTGTCAGACCGATGTGGCTACATATTTAGATTGAGATGGCTTGGTTGGCCCCGATATGTATTGTTGAGGGATATGTTGAATCTATCGTTATTGAGCTTGTTAGTGATCCGGGGGAGATCTATGAGTTCTTTTTTTTTCTGTTCTGTGAGGCATTATGATTTTCGGACTGTGGACCCATTTAGTGCGGTGCTATTGAGATTCATAGTGGAAGTTGAGTTTTGTAGCTTATAATGCTATAAGTAAATATCATTATGCACTCAGTATGCTTACGATCGATACTCGGTATTTTGTTATAATTAGCAAATTTGGCTCGATGTGCATCTCCATATGTGAGATATTTATGTGGATCGGGTGGCACGCCGCCACGGGTATGTTATCTGGATCGGGTTGCACGCCCCAACAGTGTGATGTTGAGAATAGTTTTCCATATGTTACTTTGTATGCCTTGCTTCTTGGTTTCTGAGGAAAGTTCGTATTGGGTATTACTCGGCGAATGGCGCATCGGTTGTGTCCTTTAAGGATTGAATGGTATATATTACTTTCTTCACCGTGGTTGTGATGGATTGCTTGGCATCAATCTGTGCGTGGCTGTCTATTTTGAGCATGGTGACTTGAAGTGCTTCATGTGTAACAGTGTTTGGATAGGATCGCGCGTTATGGCGAGGCCACGCGAAGTTATGACCTTTCGAGGAGGATTCAAGTACTCTATTCTATGATGTGAGACGGGGTCTCAGCTTTTTGTTGTAATGGTACCGTTGAGCTTGGGGTACAACTCTTTTGTTTGTGTCATTTGTCATGATTTGAGTATGTCCAGACCTTTCCTTAATGGTGCGTGCATTGTGCAAGTTGTGGCTTAGGCCTGTATTGAGGTGTCGTATCACCAGGGTGGTGTGTTGAATTCGAAGCGATCGTTGGAGTCCTTAATGAATGCGAACAGATGTGATTTCAGCTGGTCAGAGGGTTTATATCGAGGTTTGGCCCGAAAATCTGTTGTGGTATTAGTCAACAAGGAAGTGGCATCATGTATGGGTGATCCGAGGAATGGTTACAGTTTATCGCGTGTTTTATTTATCGTTGGCAGTATACGAAAGTGTTGGAGTGAAACTTTAGCTAATAAGAGGTTTTTTATCGGTATTTGGTTGTTGTGGGTAACCATTGTGAATAGAAGTTATCGTTTCGAGTGCTTGGATTATATGGTATATCATGTGATTTCACGGAGGTTGTAGGTATAGGTTATTACAACTGGTTCAAATTCATTCTGAATATAGATGTGAGGTTCTGATCTTGTGTATGATTTTTGGAAAGCGCAATGTGGTTCTATGGTTTATGGTTTAGATGGACCGTGAAATTCCAGCTATGTTGTGTTGTCGGGCCTATAAGAGATAGGGTGACATGGGATCACCCGGGTATATGCTTGGTAAGGTCATTTAACTGTTGGTAGGCTTCTAGGACAACTCTGAGTACGCTCGAGGACGAGCATTTGTTTAAGTTGGGGAGGATGTGACGACCCGACCAGTCGTCTCATGTGTTGCTGCCCCGTTTTCCCCATTTATTGCTTCTTCATATTTCATTATCGGTATGTGGTGTGTGAGAGTTGATTTGGGGATGGTTTTGATAAGAAATGAGACACTTAGTCTCTTTAAGGAAAACTTAAGTTGGAAAAGTCAACCGGACGTTGACTTATGAGTTAGAGGGCTTAGATGTGATTTCCGGCGATTTTGTTAGCTTCGGGGATGATTTGTGACTTAGGAGCGTGATCGGAGTTGATTTTGGAGGTCCGGTGTAGAATTAGGCTTGAATTGACGAAGTTAGAATTTTGACGAATTATGGTTGATAGGTGAGATTTAGATCCGAGGGTCGGAATGGAGTTCTGAGAGTTGCAGTAGCTTCGTTGGGTGATTTTGTATGTGTGCAAATTTTCAGGTCATTCGGACATCGTTTGGTTGAGTTTTTGATCGAATGCGCATTTTGGAAGTTTTGAAGAAACTTAGGTTTGAATCCTATGTGATTTGATGGTTTTAGCATTGTTTGATGTGTTTTGATGATTGGAACTAGTTTGAATGACGTTATGGAATACGTTGGTGCTTTTGGTTAAGGTCCCGGGGCCTCGGGGTAATTTCGGATGGCTTAACGGAGGTTTTGAACTTGGAAGAAATTGCAGAAAATGCACAGCTGTTGCAGGGCAAATTTGGCCTTCGTGTTCGCGGGAGGGAACCTCGCGTTCGCGTAGTAGAGTTTCCTGGGTCATCGCGTACGCGTAGAAGGGGTCTGGGCCCCTGCCTGTTTTTCAATGCGTACGCGACGAGGAGTTCGCGTTCGCGTAGGTTGAGGACCCTGTGCATCGTGTTCGCGTAGTGGGGATCGCGTTCGCATAGTTGGAGGACTCAGAGCATCGCGTTCGCATTTGGGTTGATGCATTCGCATAGAGTAAATTATTGTTCAGCGGAATTTGTTCATCGCGAACGCGGGGGTGTTGACCGCGTTCGCGTAGGGTAAAACCTGGGCGTCTAGAGGGCTTTTTATATTATTTCATCCGCGACCCCATTCATAATTTCCTCCATTGTTGACCACCTTAAGAGCTTTTTGGTAGAAATTGAAGAGGATTTTGTCGAGAATTAATTGGAGGTAAGTCTCGTGACCTAGAAACGCTTTTTTATTGAAGAATCAACCTTTAATTGTTGGAAAATTGGGTGAAAATTTGAAGAACTAGGGCTTGATTTTTGAAATGAAAAGTTGGGATTTGAAAGGGCATTTGAACTCCGATTTTGGTAAATTTGATATGTACGGACTCGTGGCAAGATGAGAAATCCGATAATGTGAGTTTTGTAACTTTTTGAGAAGCGGGCCCGGAGCTCGAGTTTTGCTAGTTTCGATATTTCTGCTATTTCTCGATTATTTTCGATTAGGTATTGTTCCCTTGGCATATTGTAATGTATTCGCTCTGTTTTTGGTTAGATTCGACGCGCGTGGAGGCTGATTTGAGGGGCAAAGGCATCGCGAGCTAGAGATTTCACCGGTTCGAGGTGAGTAATACTTGTAAATGATATCTTGAGGGTTTGAAACCCCGGATTTGCATATCATAGTGTTGTATCGTGGCGACTTGCATGCCGAATAGCGAGCGTGGGGTGGAGCACCATTGGGGATTGTGACTTGGTTCGTCCCGATTGATGAAATTACTACGTATTTGGCTAAAATCACTTGTTAATATCATAATTTGGACTGATTGCCATGTTTGGGCTTCGTGCCAACTATGTGAATCCTTCAGGGATTGATATCACTGTTTTCGCATTATTTTTGCATACTATTTGATCTCGGTCTAGGGTATTAATGTTGTTTTGCAAATTCGTCCATTTTTCATGATTTGAAAACTTAAATGATATCTTACTGACGTTTTGAACTGAGAACTGTTATTTGAATATTGCCCTAGTGGCTTATGTGCATTTATGGATTGAGCGTGGATCGGGCTGCGCACCGCAGCAGTGTTATATGTGCATTCCTGGACTGAAGATGGATCGGGCTGCGCACCGCAACGGTGTGATATTGATATTGCGCTTGGGCTGTAGGAGCCCCTCCGGAGTTTGAACCCCCACAGTGAGCGCGGGTACCTGAATGGATCGGGCTGCGCGCCACAGCGGTCATGTGCATTGCATTGCATTCATGCATTTGTTCCTGTTTGTACTACGTGGCATGACATTCAGCACTCTCATTTCATTGGCATCCATGCTACTTCGTGCATTGCTTACCTGATACCCTGGTGTTATTTGTTGGTGGAGTGCTGTGCCCGAGGGGCTAACTTATGTGCTGACCTGCACTATCTGATATCGCATTCATATGCTTGATTGTTGGAAAAGGATATTTTTAAAGGAGGTTTTTAACTGAACCAGGTATTTCGAAAGGGTCTTTTCACGGTTTCACTATTTTCTCAAAGGATTGTTCTGTCCCATATTGCATGTAGAGTGCTCTTACGTGATTTCTTGCTTCTAAGTTATTATTTACTCTTATTACTCACTGAGTTGGAGTACTCATTTTACTCCCTACACCTCGCGTGCAGTTGCAGATATTGTTCACCCGGTAGCGGGTTACTAGCTGATTGAAGGTATGACTATTGAAGCTGAGCAAGGTGACCGCCAGCATTCGCGGCACCGGACGTTGTCTTTCGAATTCCGAAATTTATTTTTGTATATTATTGGCCCTGTAGTTGTGTCCATGTTTTCTTTAGATGCTCGTGACTTGTGACACCCTGGTCGGGTTGTGTTGGGTGGTAAATATCAGTTATTAATGCCATTAAGTCATATTATTCATCCATTTATGTTTATTAACTGTTAAATGAGGCATTGTTGTTCTGTTGGCTGACCTTGACTTCACGAGAGGCGCCATCACGACTGGGTTTGGGAATTGGGTCGTGACACATACCAGGCGTTTTGCTCAAGCTGGTCTACACCTTCGTCCCCCTTATCCTTGTCGGCCTTTAGCATAGCAAGGTTATACCCACAAGTGACTCGAGCTTCACGAGCATTAATACGAGCATCTTCAAGGGCGGCTCCGGAAACAGATCCCGCCGCATGCAAATCTCGGAACACATCCAACTAGGCCTCAGCATGAATTCACTCCTTATATAACTCTCGAGGAATATTAGGAAAGTCTGATGTATGAGAAGAGGACGATCGCATCAGTAATTGGGCCTTCTCGGCCTCAAGAGAGCAACTCGGTCGTCAAGGTCAGAATTCTCTTTCTCCAACTCTCTGATCCTCTCATCAAGCCACTCCTCTTTTAAACTTGTTGTTTCTAAGTCGTTCTCCTGCTCAGAACGGAGGGTCCGGATCACCACCTAAAGGGCCTCCGTCTTCCTCGAAGCCTCCGACCAAGCTAACTTTGCCCTATCCAGCTCGTCTTCCTTCTCGGTGATCTTGCCATGAAGAACCTCCATGTGCAGGCCACACTCCTCCAATCACCTGCAAAACTCGACCACCTGCGTCTGGAGGTCACCGCACTAAACCTCCACGACCTTACTAACCTCGATCTCTTCTTCTTTATTTCTCAATATCCCCTTAAGGACACTGCATTTCTCGATGACTTTCACCAGCTCGTCATCTTTTTGCTTCAGCTCATCCCGAAGGGCCCGCAAATTGTTGCCCTTGCTAAAATGCCTCTGGATCTCCCGATACTTGCCACGGTACTCAAAGTATTTGCATTAAAGCTTCATGAAGATGGCCTTACACCTTTCCTCTCTTCGAGCGCTTTCAATTTCCAAGATCATGGTCCGCAATCACAAAAGGAAGAGAGTCAAACACAAAAATGCCTCCACTAACAAGGGCAAAGCACTAAAACAAAGACAAAAAATCTGAACAAAGCACACAAGAAAAAGAAGCCTTGAAAAGCTTACCCTGAGAGCGAAGCCGGCTATGCTCCTCGATAAGTTGGTGTCATCTAGATCAGCAAGGGTTTCACCCTCCATGTCGGAACAAATGGTACCAACGGCAAGGACCACTTTCTTTGTGTTTTTAACAGATCACGGTCCATGGGGATCGCGATGGTCTGCGTAGACCCCTCCAGCCTCACTTCGAGCTGAGTAAATCCTTCTTTAATCATCCTCAGCTCTACAACATCAAGGTCTAAGCCCATCTCATAGCCATACTCGGTCAAACCTTTGTCTCTCCCATCAGTCGGTGAACAAGCACCATCAGCCGGTCGCGAGGTAGAGGGCCCTCTTGCCGCGAAGTATTAAAAACCCTTATAGACGGCCCTTCGGCTATCGTCATCGTAAAAGGAAGTGATACGCCCTCTACGGCCTCAGCCAATCTCGGAACCTCAGATGCCAGCTTAACGCCATCTTCAAGTATTACGGTCCCCATCTCGTGGATGGTAAAATCATCCATCAAAAACTCTATAGCCCGAGCAACCCCGTCACCGACTTCCACTGACCTTCTCCTGCGGGGCACCAAATTCCCATCACTTGGCAATGATTCCTCCTTCTCGTCTACAAGACAGAATAAAGGGGAAATCGGAAGCTCCACCATCGAAATATTTGTAGGCAGAGAAGAAAATGATGCAGAGGCAGCGGTAGATGGGGCCAACGACCGAGCAGACCTAGTCGTTGTCGAGGAGGGAATAAAAACGGAAGAGCGAGTAGGCCTAGCCATGGTCGTAAAGGGGATAGCCACCGAAGATGAGGCAACTTTCCTCTTATGGAATACAGGAGGGGGAGCTCTCGGCCTCCTCGAAGATCCTCGGCTAAAAAAGAAAGAATTGAAAAAGGTTATTATTATCAGCAAAAGCAAACTATAAGAAACATATGACTAAGTGGCCAAAACAAAAAAAAACATAAAAGCTCACCGGTCAAGGAAGGAGCATGCCCAAACCTCTTTAAAAAGCCTGGCCACTCGCGAATTCCCGCGATGTGAGGGAGAACCCGGCCAACCTAATCAGAAATGCCCCCGACCAAAGGAGGGGGCGTAGTCTTCGCTGCATAAGAAGGAAACATGAGTTCAGAACCCACGACTAAAACAAGAAAATCAAATGTTTCAATGAAGAAAGGTTAGACGCTTATGAGTATAATTCCAAGTCACGAGGAAGCCATCCGCGTTGGCCACCACATCTTCGGTTCAGACGAAGAAAAATTATTCCAGAACTGATAGTTCGCCTTGTCGTCTATCTTCACCACTAGGAATTTGCCCCTTCGATGGCGAAGGTTCAACATCGTCCCCCTATAGAAGCTAGGGGCGAATAGGTGCATTAGATGCCGAAGTGTGATATTAACCCCGACCAATTCCTCTAATTTAGTAAGCATCCTGATGAGTTTGTATATATATGGGGCAAGTTGAGCCGGGCAAACACCATAGTAATGGAAAAATTCCTTCGCTAATGGGAGAAGGGGAAGGGGCGTAGTCAACTTGGAATGGGTATGAGTAGAACACGTAATACCCAGGGCGGTGGATCTGTATCACATCCCGCCTTGTAGGGACCAAATCAATGTGAATGTTGAATTTAGCCCTAAGCTCCGCTAGATCGGCCTCTTTCATCGCTGACTCAGAGGCCCCGGGCTCAATTTCAAGCGCCTTTGAGAAGTCGGACCTAACTTTCTCACCATGAGGAATTATTTCCTCCACCGTAGGAAAGTTCTCATCTTCAACGGCAACAGAGACGCCCTCAACGTGAGGAGGCAAAATCACCACCAAGGGGACGGGGCTATCTCCCTCACCAGGACCAGAGGACACATTAGCCGTAGTTCTGACGAAAGAAAGGATATTCACGTAAAGAAGGGTTAAAAGTAACTGGAATCACTGGAACCACGAAAAAAGACACACAACAATGGAGTAAGGATAATAAGGCACAAGGATTCCGTATGAAAAATACGTGAAGCACGAATGAATGCCCTCACATCCCTATTTATAAGAATTCGGGCATCAAAACCAAGAAATTATGCCATTATTACCCAGTACTAGTATCGAAATGACATACCCAACCGACAAACGCACGGGAAACAACACATAA
The DNA here is from genome assembly GCA_026770625.1 of Nicotiana glauca. NCBI lineage: Eukaryota > Viridiplantae > Streptophyta > Magnoliopsida > Solanales > Solanaceae > Nicotiana > Nicotiana glauca. The sequence continues at coordinate 26,702 of MU679299.1, read as the reverse complement.
CACCGGAAAAATGTGCCATAATGACGCATGATGTCATGACGCCACTTTCGTGTAGAAACGATGAAACCCCAAAAGTTGCGGCTCATGAAAGTCCACGTCGTCAGCTCATCCCAAACATCACTACTCGACCCACTCGTCAAATCTTCTTGACCACAACAAATGAAATCCGCTCATCAAGGTCGTCTGAGGCCGGTCTCAATAAGCGGAGGGACTAACTGTATAGATCGAAATCTGCCCCGGAATATTTAGGGCAAGGTAGCATTGAAGATATAGTCATTTGAGGTCGATCAGGAAACAACGAGTCTCATGGTCGAGATGTCAACAATGGTCAAGGTCGAGCACCGCAGATAGAGTTGTAACGACTAGTTTTTAGAATAGGATATTACATCGAATATTCTATTGGATATCCTTTGTACTTGTACTATTAGAGTTTGTTAGGAAAATGTCCCACATAAATAGGAAAATAGACAATGAATGGATGCAGGTGACATTCATTTGCTAAGAACAGACTTTTGATAAAAGATGTTCTCTCTCTTACAAAGATACAAACACTACCTTTTCATCAAGATTCTTGTTCATATCATTCTACATTTTTTCATCAGATCCGAGAATAATTCAATCATTCTAGGATTTGTATGTCACCCATCATTGTCAGGAGGGACAATCATCTACTTCATCCTTTATTGGGTGAACCACTTCTCCTATACAATTTACTATTATTTATTGCTAGTCATTCTTCCATTCTTTCTCGTACTTTTTGGAATAGTTAATGCATGTTGTTATCAATCCACCACCATCTGTCTAACATTAATCATATTTTCGGAACTCACATATAGAGATATTATTATTAACTAAGTTTAACCTATTATTATATAAACTCGATTGTTTTAGCCGAAAGTTATACTTTTTGGTCAAACACATTCCTTTTCTACTATTTTCACTTTATTATTTTGATAATTACGTGTCCAAACTTTTTAAGCATTTATTGTATAACCATAAGAGACTTTGATTTTTTAAATTATTTAGATGAGTTTTATAAATGAGAATGACACAACATTATGGTCAACTATGTATTTCATCATTAATTAAATAGTTAGCACTTTGATTCTTTCACATGAATTATGAATTTATGATGGGCTCAAATTGAAAATTAAATTATTCACAAAAACTTATTTTAATATTCAACGATACTCACTTTTCTGGCTTTTTCGCGAAGGGGCGTGAGAGTGCCACACACGCTCCTAATTTCCCAACCAAACAAGGAAAGGGCGGAGAAAGATAGCTTTAGCGTGTTGTTTTGGTGCACTACACGTCATTAGGATACGTGTCATCATATAATAGGCCAATCCCACGAGGCGCTTTCGTCTTGAGTCCGCCATAGCGTCCATAAATAGAGGCTCTCCCGTGCTGGTTTCTCCATCATTCATCAGATTAATCTTCTCTACTTGTTTCATCGCCTTCAAATTTCTCTCTCAAGGTTTGAGAATTTCCTCAATTTCTTGCTTTAGCAGTTCTGTTTTATTGAATCAACGATTTGGGTATCTAAAGCCCTAATTTTGAAGTTCATTGTTTTAATTGTTTGTTGTTGTTATTATATTATTACAGATGCAGATCTTCGTGAAAACCCTAACCGGAAAGACCATCACTCTCGAGGTCGAGAGTTCCGACACAATCGACAACGTAAAAGCCAAAATCCAGGACAAAGAAGGAATTCCCCCAGATCAGCAAAGGCTCATCTTCGCCGGCAAGCAGCTTGAGGACGGCCGTACCCTAGCCGATTACAATATCCAGAAGGAGTCTACCCTTCACTTGGTCCTCCGTCTCCGAGGTGGGATGCAGATCTTCGTCAAAACCCTCACCGGCAAGACAATCACCCTTGAGGTCGAAAGTTCTGACACCATCGATAATGTCAAGGCCAAAATTCAGGATAAGGAGGGAATTCCACCAGACCAGCAGAGGTTGATCTTCGCCGGCAAGCAGCTTGAGGACGGTCGTACCCTTGCCGATTACAACATACAGAAGGAGTCTACCCTTCACCTTGTCCTTCGTCTCCGTGGTGGTATGCAGATCTTTGTCAAAACGCTCACCGGCAAGACCATCACCCTTGAGGTCGAGAGTTCTGACACCATCGACAATGTCAAGGCCAAAATTCAGGATAAGGAGGGCATTCCCCCAGACCAGCAGAGGTTGATTTTCGCTGGCAAGCAGCTCGAGGATGGCCGTACCCTAGCTGATTACAACATCCAGAAGGAATCCACCCTTCACCTTGTCCTCCGTCTCCGTGGTGGCATGCAAATCTTCGTCAAAACCCTCACCGGCAAGACCATCACCCTGGAGGTTGAAAGCTCCGACACCATTGACAATGTCAAGGCCAAGATCCAGGACAAGGAGGGGATTCCCCCAGACCAGCAGAGGTTGATCTTTGCAGGAAAGCAGTTGGAAGATGGTCGCACCCTTGCAGACTACAACATTCAGAAGGAGTCCACCCTGCACTTGGTGCTGAGGCTGAGGGGAGGAATGCAGATCTTCGTGAAGACATTGACCGGGAAGACCATCACCTTGGAGGTGGAGAGCTCTGACACCATCGACAATGTAAAAGCTAAGATCCAGGACAAGGAGGGTATCCCACCGGACCAGCAGAGGTTGATCTTTGCTGGCAAGCAGCTTGAGGATGGAAGGACCTTGGCTGACTACAATATCCAGAAAGAGTCCACCCTTCACCTTGTCCTCCGTCTCCGTGGTGGTTTCTAGGTTGCCTGTTGTTGATGGTGTTGTGTCGTTGATTGGCTTTGTCTGTTTCTTGTTGTGGTCATGATGTGTTTTGTCTTCTAAGGTCTCAAGGTGTTCAATTCTATTTCTGTTCGCTTTTTCTTTTATTTTCTCTGTTGTGAATAAAGACACCCAATTCTGTCCTAATGTTTAGTTTTTGTGCTCTCTGTTGGCTGTAAATGAACTTCCCTTTATTTTATCCATTGTACCACTGATGCAGTTGATCTACATTATCATTGAGTTCCATCTTCTGTTTGATGATTGTTGACGGTGGACCACCAGTTACAACTATTTTCACCTAGAAATCCACAGGAAGCCCGAAACTAATTGGTTGCCTGTGTTTCCATTTTATGCCACTGTATATAGAAGACTCAGCACTCTTGTAACTTTTACAATGGAGAACATGGAGAGAATGTGCTTTTCATTATTAACTGTGTAGTGCTGCTGATATATTATGCTTGGTTTCTTGCAAGGCCTTTGTTTCCTGGCATCTAGCTAAGATCAATTCATTAATGTTATTGAGCTTCAACCTTGCTGGATCTTTTGGTTCTCAGCTCGTCTGGCATATTTTTTTCCAGCTGTCTTGCAATTTTTTTTCCAGCTGTGTGGTTAACTTCTGGGTTACCATCCAAAAAGATGCCATTTTACTTCTCTCCCCGAGATTATGTGCAATGCTCGAGTAGCTTGCTACCACACGTCAATTTCTGAACCTGAGATTCGAACTATGGTCAATGCCAATAGACACTCTTCGGACTTACTCCAGGGGTAACAAGAGTAACATAACAACTTTATAATGGACAGCTACCAATGAGGATATCAGGTTGTTTTAACAATCAATTGTTGTTATACTTTAGATCATCTGGAATGGAGCAACGACCCTCGTCCAGGGAAGGAGCTTATGATGCGTGAAAACGAACAAACATCTCTTTCCCTTCAAATCCGTAACGTATATTATGAATGTGCATCTTTCTTGTTTGTTTAACAGTGTACGTTTAGATTGTTCTTTTCTCATACCCCTTTGATTGTTTCAAGAATCAGCAATACAGGAGTGTGATGAGATGGAAGTGGCTGTGATAGTGATACTGAGTTCAGATAAAGTTCCAAAAGGTCAAGATGTCATGGAGTATTGTGGCTTGTCGGATATTTACTTCCTCCTTACCTTATTACCTATTTTATGCTTTAGAGCTGTAGTATTGTTTGATTTGCTTCATCATGCTCGTGGATGTAAAGCCTGGCACTATAGTTTCTTTTATTTGGTTACTGCTTATAATGTGAATTTTGTAATACTATTTGCTTGGATATTTTGGGATGTTTTAATCCTATCTGGACATGGGTGGCAACTGTTCATATTGGTCATCTTTATGGACCTTTACTTTGTAGGTGGTGGGGATGAGAAGTATGGGCGGTCTCCCAATGCAATTGATTTGCTTCATACGACTTCTAATTTAACCTCATTCTGTTTTATTTTTTTGGTTGCTTCTGAAGTTCTAGCTGGTCCTATGCTCTAGTCAGCGTCTTGGTTGTCAAGCAAGTTCTTGATTATTTGGTGGGGAACAGTTGAAATGCAGCCGCAGCCTAGTAGAATGCAACATTAGGAAGGGGGTATACCCTTCAGGCTGGTGTCCATCCCTGTGGTGGCATGTAGACTCTTGTAAAGATCCTCACTGAGAAGACCTTAAATCTGGAGGTTGAAAGTTTTAACAAGATCGACAGCATCAAGGCCAAGGTCCAGAGCAAGGAGGGAGTTTCCCCTGGTAAGTAGAGGATGATCTTTTCTACCAAGCCAGCTTGAGGGTGATGCATTCTTGTGGCCTACATCATCCAGAATTATCCTTCACCTTGGCCTACGTCTCTGTGGTGGAATTCGGATTTTCTTGATGACATTGACTGGCAGACGATCAATTTGAAGGAGAGCCTGATACCATGGACAATTCGAAAGCCAAGGGTCAGCAAGGAGGGAATTCCACCAGATCAGTGGAGGTTGATCTTTGCAGGGTAACAACTGATGATGGGAGGATTTTTTTGCAGGGAAGCGGCTGAGAGTGGGAAGACTTCCGCTGGCAATAACATCCGAAGAAGTAAACTCTGTACCTCGTCCTCCGTTGCATGGTAGCTTCCAACCTGTTATTGATGGTCGTTATGTTGTGTCGGATCTCGTTACTGTCCATTTAGTTGTTGGTTGCTTTCATGATGTGCGGTGTCGAGTGGGAAACTGGACTTGAAATTTTTTGTGGTTCTGTTCATTATGATTTTTGTGTTTCTGTTTTGTGAATAGGCTCTCTACTTCTCCGGTATATCTTGAATGGCAAGTCGCTGTGCTCTCGTTGTGGCAGTTGGTGAATTTATCTTGCTCCCCTCTTTCACTGCGAGGCAGCTTATCTACGTTCCATTTGATGGCATTTGCTGCTTGATAGTTGATGGTCAGGTGTTCACCCAGAAACAAGAGGAGATCATGTAAGTTATGTTGTTGTCAGAAAGAAGTGCCCGAGTCGCCCCTGGTATATTTGTTTGTGTGATTGCGCTTCTTTTGTTTTTGTTCTTTTGATTTTCAATCGGGAGAGCAAAAAGCCATATTGAGGAGGATCTGTTCGCTTCTTTAAGTATCGACTGTGCTGGGATTCAGGTAATCGTGGAGCTCACAGCTTGTATCTTCGAGTATTTGAATCTTTGATCTACTTCCTCACTAGGGATATCCCTTGACCTCGACAGCATGTGAAGTTTACATGAATTTGTGATCAACCAGGCAAGGCAGTCTTTCATGATTAAATGTGCGACGAGAGAAGCATAACAAACGAACATACTGGTCTCCTAGTGACAAGTACCAGGCAATTTAATAATTGGCACTGCTTGCAATTTTTAAAGTGATAAGGGTGGACACTGCATACATTTATGATAACCTTGATCTGAATGGGATCTCCAAATCAAGATTTCTGAATCTGGACGAGGATTTTGAACAGGAGGTGGCCAACAGTAGTTATCCAAGTATGATGTTTGTGCTGTACTGGTTACCCAAGCTTGGAGCCTGCTGATTCTGTGGGCTCCAACATCAACTAGGGAAGCGCTGACAACTAACTCACCATTTACTGAGGTGCTCCAGTTGGTCTTCCCCATCACTTCTCCTTCAAATGGAGGTTTAGATATTTTCAAAATGTCAGTCTTTTATTGGCAGGAATATAAGCTATATGATGTATAACTTAAAACAGTTAGAGACCATTGGTTAAACTGTTTGTGCAGCTCTGAAAAGAGACTTGAGTGTGCTAAGATATCCATGGCTGTGTAAAGTGAAACCAACTCCAAATTTCTGTTCTCATGCCATATCTTTGCTTTTCAGGTCTTACTTTTTGTCTGACGTTGCTATTTCATATATTTTCCTTTAAGCTAATTTCTCATCTACAATTGCATTTCTTGCAGAAGATATTCTCTAGAACTGAACAACGTTTGCTGGCAGCTCCATGGTGATTTCTATACCGTTTGTGATGATCTTTATGCTGTATTGAGTCTCTTTTCTATCGTTTGGTTGTCAGTTGATTTTCATGATGTGCTGTGTCCAGTGGGGAAACTAGAATCATATATTGTGGTTCTGTTCATTCTGGCTTTTGTGTTGCTGTATAGTGAATAAGCAAGAGGATGATTGTCTTGAATATCAAGTCTCTGTGTTCTTTTGGTGGTAGTTGGTGAATTTATCTTGCTCCCCTCTTTTACCAGTAATACAGCTGATCTAAATTCCCTTTGATTCCATCTCCTGCTTGACACTTGATGGTCTGTGTTCACCTAGAAAACCAAAGGAGACACAAATCTTGTCAGCTCTAGTATTGTCCGAAATAAGTGCTCAAGTCTCCCCGGGTATATTTTTCTGTGGTGGTTGTTTTGTTTGTTTTACCTTTTCTTTTTGAAAAAACAGGAGAGCAGAAGACGAGATTGACAGCGATGTGACAATTGGAGTAACGAGGAGAGCACTATGTACCTCTATTTCATTGATATTAACTCTGTCGGGCTTACTGGTAATCGCAGGCTTTTTTACTTGGCGTCTAGATTAAGACTGATTAACGTCGTGGAGCACCCAGGTCAAGTACGTCGGTAATGACAAGGAGGGAATTACCCCTTGGTCAGTAGAGAATGATCTTTGCTAGCAAGCAACTCGAGGATGGCCGCATTCTTGTGGACTACAATATCCAGAAGGAATCAATGGTTCACCTTGGCTGACGCCTGCTGGTTTTCTTGAGGACATCAAGTGCGAAAATCATTATCTGGGATGCAGAACCCAATACCACGACAATATGAAAGCTAAGAGTCAGGATAGGGAGAGAATTCCACCAGATTAAAGGATTTCTTGTGGGGAAGCAGCTGAGAAAGGACTTCCGCTGACAACAGCATCCAGAAGAACTTCGTACCTACATCCAGAAGAACTCTGTCACGACCCCAATCCCGGTCGTGATGGCGCCCAACACAATTGCTAGGCAAGCCCGATCAATTAACACTCACAACCCAATCACACCACCCATTTCCAATTTATAGCATTAAATTACCGTTTAACAAGTCTATTAACCAATAATCTAGATAGAGACAGTATGAATTCTTAAACATAACGGCATCACTTTGCCGAATTCTTACTTTGCAACACTAAATCCACAGGACCACAATAATATTCTCTGATCAACTTAGCCAAAATCCTACTGATCCGATGCTCCTACTGCACCCTCTGACATATACAGGTCTTACTCCAATCTTTACCATACCGCTACGACGGAAGAGACGTACCGACATTCATAATCAATCGCCGAGTCAACAAAACATTAGGTCTACACTCTTGACAAGGCCCTTACCTCATTCTGAACCCAATAATGGTCTTATTTCCGTAACATACCTCGTATAGCTGGATTGCACAGAATCCTAGATCAAGGGATCTCGTCTCATCCGATACAACTGCTCAGGCAATAAGCCACCTCAGAAATTATTAAAATCTCATATGATGCTACCATACGCCAATAAGCCACCAATCCGAACACAACACAAACAGGAAATCGAATTCTGGAAGGAATTAGCTAAACCCCGCACCAACGCGGACTCCTCCTAGAAAGATAGGAAGCGAAACACCCAAAGAAATAGCATATAGAAAACTAGACTCGACATCGCACTGTTGCGGCGCGCAACCCGATCCAAATAACATACCCACGGCGGCGTGCCACCGATCCATAAATAGATCTCACAGAAGGAGATTGCACTTTGAGCTAAATCTGCTCATTACAACAAAACATCGAATTTCGATCGCAAGCACGTTAAGTGCATAATACCATCCCTGAGGAAACACATAGCGCTATAAGCTACGAAACTCAAGCACAACTGAGGTGCGATATACAACATAAATATCAAAGCCATCCTGCTCATAACACATCATTTCTACGCGGGTTCTCAACACGTAAGCAATTTTTTTTCCAAGCCGTCTCACGACTCATACGACGCAATACATCATTACCTGGAATAGTTGATGGAAAAATAACACCCCGACCGTTCCTCCATAGGGAACGCTCGCTGAAACGAGCACAACTGGCCTGATATAAAGCCTCGTTCACATATATAATAATATAAATTGATATATCGATCTTAAGCCGATTTCTGATTGCACCAACTTGGAGAATAACCTTTTAAAGATTCATAGTAATTCTCTTTTCCTCATGACACATAAGAACAACCGTCATAACCGGAGCTGCCTCCCCAGTTCATAACCCAATAAACAAAGTGCCCTCCAGGCATAGTTTCTCAAACAAATGTT
>MU679294.1:57351-75791 GCA_026770625.1 Nicotiana glauca | reverse complement strand
AGACGGAATTTCTTCAACGGCCAGTGCTTCATGTTACAATCCTCAACATAAGCCAAGAAGAGGATGAAGCAGAGGTTCTAAGAATTTTGGGCCATCGATAGTTGATCTCCCAGAATGCTGCCACCATGAACCCAATTGGGACCACATCCAATAAACTCCTCATAGCAAGGATAGTCGATTCATGCATGCTCCAGTGTCAAAAGGAGGTCAGATGAGGAAGGAATCAGAAAAAAAAAACATGTTGGTCTTTCTTTAATCTCAAATTTAAAATTCGAAAAGGTTGGGTAATTTTTTGATGAATATAATGGTGGATTTGGAAGGGGGGGGGGGAATAGAGTTTGTGTGGTCAAGTTTTGATGAAGTTTGGAGACCAACCACTGCTGTTGGCAATTTGTGGTGGGTTGCGGACGACGGCGTGGTATAACGATTAGAGGAGACGATGGACAGTGGTATTAGGTTGTCTGTGAGGGTATTTGGACATTTTTAAGTAGATGAGGTGAGGCTTTCATTCCCGTTGGATGAGATAAAATGAAGGGTAAGGATTTCTTTAAAACACTTGAACTCAACACGACGTAATATTGCCCTCATACTATGTCATTTCAACCATTTTAGAGGCTGAAGACTTTGAAGTGGGTAACTAGGCTGGAGCAGTTTAAATGGAAATTGGGCTAGGGAAGGTTGGTGAGAAAAGGATTGGGCTTTTGGTATTTTTTGGTCCAATAACAACAACCCTTTTATCTCTAATTCTCTTTTTCCTCTTTTTCTAATTTTTTTCTTTTCCTATTTTAATTAATTAAAACCTAAATTAAACTCCTAAAATAATTAATTTAAAAAATTAAGCCGATTATCTACTATAATATTTACAAAAATTAATTATTCCTAAATTAAAAGAGGAAATAACTAATGTAAAATTAAAAGGCTAAAAATGCAAAAGTAAGCCAATTTTTGTAATTTTCATTTTGAAATAAAACAACTAATTTACTAATTATTACAAAAAATATGAGAACAAAATCTCAATGCAATACATGGTATTTTTGATATTTTTTTATGATTTTTAACAAAAGTAAACATGCACAGAAATGCAAACAGTTAACACAAATTTCCACAAAATCCTATAAAATTGCAAAATATGGGAAAAGTTGTTTTCTTATATTTTCTAGGAGTAATTCCTATACGGCAAAAATCACATGCTCAATACGACTGCGACAACAATAGAGATCTAATTGGCAATCAATGTAAGTAGTCCGCTTTATATTCATCATTTTAACAATCCTGGACTGGTATAGTTCCAGTTCCTTTTGATGGGCTAGGATATCTGTCACGACCCAAAATCCGACCCGGTCATGATGGCGTCTATCGTGAAAATAGGCCAGCCACTTATTTCCAAAGTACTCCATTTACCAATTAAAAATTAAGAAAAATTATACTTTTAGCAGAAAACTGATAAGATAAAAGTAGAAATCCAAAACATGCGGAAAGAAATACAAGCCCGGCCTCGAGTGTCACTAGTCATGAGCAAAAACTACTATAACTTTTCGACATGACAAGACTAACACAGCTTGAAAATATCCAACAAATAAACTAAAGGAAGATGAGGAAGGAGAAGGCAAAACAGCGATCGTCAAGCAACTACCTCGCAATCTCCGGGTAAATGTCCGCAATAATACAATCAACAACCGATACCATGACCGGTAACACCTGGATCTGCACACAAGGTGAAGGGGGTAACGTGAATACACCAACTCAGTAAGTAACAAGTCTAACCTATGGACTGGTAGGTAGTGACGAACCAAACCTCAACAGGTAATAACATATAACTGAATAGGAAAGTAGACATTCTTAAAGTTCAAGTAAAGCTCAACAGTATTTAAATGCAACTAAACAGTACGAAGTTCAAAACTCAAAGATTTTATATATATACTAATGCTCAACTAGAATGATCAATGTTCCATGAACCTCCACTCACAAGTTCTCAACCACTCGGTACTGTATATGGCCATCCGACCAAGGGAAGATCCATCGCAAAATATATATCAGTGACCTTAATCACCCAGTACGGAGGACACATGCCAATCCAGCCTCATGGAGAAGATCCGTCTCCCGGTATAATACTTCGGACAAGATCCATGTCCAGGAAAGAATCATCCCTCAATATCATCAATTGCGCTCACTGGGGGTGTAAAGGCTCTGGAGGGGCTTCTCTCACCATCCCAAGCACTATAACAAATCCAACGAAGGTCTGTTCAATATATCGTTGCGGCGTGCATCCCGATCCCATACTGCCACTAAATGTCAGACTCTCGGCCTCACTCAGTCATAACTCACCAGTCTCACACACACGAGCTCCAAATGTCATGATACTAGCCCGGACAATACCATGATGTGTCAAATAGCAATAACTGAGATTGAGACATGATATAATATGCATGAATAGAACTGAGTACAGAATATAAACCAAACAAATTATATGAACGCAAGAAACGACCACTTGGGTCTCAATAATATTGGCATGAAGCCTTAGCATGATAATCAGCATGATTCACAGCTCATCAACTAATCACATAATTACAACACAGGTGTCGGTAAGAAAGAACCACTAAGCGGTGCTTTGGAACGATCCAAGCCGTGTTTCTCATGGTGCACGCCCACACACCCATCACTTGGCATTGCGTCACCTTTATAATAATCATAGAACACATAGTTTGGGGTTTCGAACCCTAAGAAGCAAGATTAGAAGCATTACTTACCTCAAGCCAATCCCAACTCTAGCCCGCAACGCGCTTTCCTCTCAATTCGGCCTCCAAATGCCTCGAATATAACCAAGATTAGTTTATAACCATCAATATACTGGTTATAAACCACTCAAATTCCCTCCAAAAACCTTACCTCTACGAAATCTTCTCGAATTCCCTCTTCAATTTGCTCTACCATGCTCTCTCCCGAATGAAAAATGGTGAAAAACCACTCAAAATCATGAAGGGACAAATATATATGTTCTACCCCACCTAAACCGCTTCTACGGTCAAAATCTCGCACCTCCGATCCCAGATGCGCATGTGCAGATTCCAGTTATCCGCCCAAAGACCGCACCTGTGATCAAAATCCCGCACCTGCACTATCGCAAGTGCGCCTAAATTTTGCATATGCGGCTCCAGTAATTCATTCCATTGGCCGCATATGCATTCCCTTTTTTCTTCTACGGGCCCACACCTGCGGTCCCCAAGCCGCAGGTGCGGTTATCACTGGAGCTCCAGCACTTCAGCCTCTAATTCTAACTCCAAACCTCTCGTCAACCACCCGAAATCACCCCGAGGCCCTCGGGACCTCAACCAAAAGTAATAGCAAGTTATATACCACCTTCCAAACTTATACCAATCTTCGAAACACCTAAAACAACATCGAAACATCGAATTAACCACGGATTGAAGCCTAAGTACAAAAACTTTTGAATTCTGCTTTCAATTAAACCCTCGTATGAATAACCTGACATTTTTCACACACATCCCATATGACACAGAGGACCTACTACAACTCCCTAAATTTCATTCTGACCCCGATATCAAAATTTCTACTATCAACCAAAAAATGCCAAAAATCCATTTTCGCTAATTCAAGCCTAAATCCACTCCGGACCTCCAAAACATATTCTGATCATGCTCCTAAGTCCCAAATCACCTCCCAAAGCTAAGCGAATCATAAAGACCAAATTCCAAGATCATATGCTCACAAGTCAACTTTTAGTTGACTTTTCCAACTAAAAGACCAACTTAAGAGACTAAGTGTCTCAAACCTTGCCAAACCCATTACGGATTTGAACCGACTAACCCGATACCATATAACATAGATGAACAAAGCATAAAGAATCACAAATGGGGGAAACGGAGCGGTAACTCATGAAACGACCGGCCGGGTCATTACAATATTGTTCATGGAGGAGAGGTGTATTGTGGGTCCTCTCTATTAAGAGCAAATCAGGTTTCATCACTGTCACGCCTCCTTTTCACTACACCCCCGGAAGGGTGTTAATGAAGGGAGTTTTTTCAATTAAAGGACAATCGAAACGTAATTTATTATTAAAATTTAGAGTCGCCACTTGGGAGATTTATGGTGTCCCAAGTCACCGGTTGAATCTCGAATCGAGGAAAATATGACTCTGTTTAATAGTTCGCGAACCAAAGATCCGAGTAAGGAATTATGTTAACGCGGGAGAAGGTGTTAGGCATTCCCAGGTTCCATGGTTCTAGCACGATCGCTCAACTGTCATATCTGGCTTAATTATCTGATTTTATACAATTATGAACCAATGTGTAAATTTTAACTTTTAACAGCTTTTATTATTATTTTTAAAGAGAATTGCAACATCATTAAAATACGTCTCGAACCACGTCACATAAATGCACCCGCGGTCTTTGACATATTTCAACTTCATTGGGATTTGGATTTGGGTCACATAAATGCGCACCCGAGTTTAGGAAGGTAATATTATTAAACACGCGCCTAAAGCAACTACGCGTTTGCACTTTGCGAGGGCTATGGAATTTGCTAAATGGCATGCCTCGAATTCTAAGGATCAATACGGAATTAAAATGAGGGCCACGCAATTATCATTTTGTTCGGTGCGGCACACCTCAATTTATTTTAACCAAAAGCTTTCTAAACTAACTCGTGAGGGCCATAAACTATTTGATCTCATTTGCTTATGGCGCACCTCGATTGCTGCCAACAATTTGTAACTAGAGAATGTTGTTCTACTACCATTTGACTTACATGAACTAAAATTGGTGCATAATTCTTAAAGCATGAAAATTAATTCCCCTGAACGCACCTAAACCCAAATACACAACAGTGATTCAAAACACTTTTTTTTTACATCTTCAAGAAGCAAATCTACATATTTCACAACATTTACATATGCATGGGATACATGTTCAAGAAAAGAATATTTACACAAGTTTCTCAAAACAAAAGAGGGTATATTCACTACCCTTGACAAGATATCAAAAATCACTCCTGACATTAAGCTACTACTATATTAATAAGATTTATTCCCAGTTTACTTCTTTTTCCAAATGTTGAATGGGTCATACTTGTATCTAATCATGTCTGTGATCTGACGCTTCATAGTGAGGACAAAGAGACAAATCCAGTAACACAACAATATTGGCCAAAATACTGGGACATCAAATATAGAGCAGAAGGTCATTAGGAAGACTACGATGAAAGCTTTTGTCGTTGCATACCAAAACAAAACACTTACATTGAATTCAAAAATCCACGAAGAACAACCGACACTTATTTTGCAAATTCAAAACGTCATTCATCACGAGTATTCAAATCACATCAAACTTTCAACTTAGACAGATGATTAATCTCAATTTCAACACAAGATCGAGTATTGACAGATTTGGAAACCACACACAATGAGTAGAAAAGATTTAAGCATAGATACAGCAGGAATAAATCAGATTCTTAACTACATGTCCAATAACGGTCCCAAGTTAATAAATCAACACCCATCAGTAGCTCGCAAAATTCAAACTCATTCTAAAATATACAACAGCTGCAACCACAAACATCAGATCCATAACGAAATGACGTGAAATTCAAACTATATTAAAATAGTGGTGCAACAGCTACAACCACAAACATCAGATCCAAAACGAAATGAAGGAGATTAGAAGTAACCTGAAATTAGCTTTCCGATTAATTGAAATGCAGCAATTACATGGATTGAAACAAAGCAATGATTACAGTCAGAAATAGATAGAGCTTCAAACGAAGTTAGTGAAAATCGAACCGGAAACCAACGGACAGTACCTCGATGCCTCTAGCAACCTCGAATCTGCCCGGAAATCAAAATTGAGCCTCAAACCATGCTCATTTGATTTTTAGAAATATCAGAATTGAAAGATGAAATCTGAAACTTGAGTCTCTTTGAGAAACTTCAACTGAAACCAAACGATCAACGATGCCTCGAGCAAAATTCAAACCAACAGATGGTGAGGCAGAAAATCGGAGAGATCGTTTGGACAGAAGCGAGCTGGAAGTTCAGGGTGATGGGTTGTTTTTGGTAGAGAAGATGAAACTACAGGGAGATAGGCGTGAAGGAGGCTATGACGGGGGAAGTCATTTGGGTGGGTGAATCGGAGAAGACGGAGCTTCAGGTGGGGGTGTCGATTTTTCACTGTAGCGGCGCTACTGATGCCCTCCTCGTGTTTTAGTATCAGGCGTTCTTTTTTTTTTGTGTGTGTATTTTTTGTGTATTTTCCTCCCTTTTTTTTTTGTGTAGACAAATGGTTTTATAAAGTGTGTGGGGTAGGGTATTATGTGGGGGAGTAGTTTTAGGTGAAGGTTTTATGTGGGGAAAATTCTTGGGGGAAAGTATTTTTGTGGGGAAATAATTTTGGGGGGGGAGGTCTCGTATGGGGAAAGGTTCTTCCCATTCTTCTTTTTATTCCCAATTTCCTTTTTATCTTTTTTCTATTAAAAATCCTAGAATTAAAATCCTAAAAGTTATAAAATTATACTTATTATAAAAATTATAAAATCTACTTAATCCTAGATTAAAAGAAAAAATCAATAAAAGGAAAAGTGTAAAAATGAAATATTTTTTGTGATTTTTAATTTTTATAAAACAAGTAATTATCGATTTATCCTAAAAATGTAAAAGCCAAACCTAAATGTCATGTGTGATATAAAATCTACAAAATTCCTAAAAATGGGAAATAAGTAAGAAAAATCTATTTTTTGGGATTTCTATCGGAGTTTTTCATATAGGGCAAAAATCACATGCTTACAGCTGCCCCTCTTTACTCGGAAACATGAAGAGTTTTTGGGCAAAGATAAAGTGAGCAATATAAAGGATTTTTGCCCGTTTGAAACTCCATGAGAAGCATTTTTGAAAAGCTGTCTGACCGAACCTTGCTTCAAAGGTTGCCTACATATCCTTGGCTATAAAGGAATTAGGTCAGGTGTAGTTCAGAAGTGAAGGAAGCGATGGAGTACCGAGGTGGAGAGCCGATCGAGGTACCGTTCCACCGGGGTTCCGGTCTGCGGTCCCATTTATTACATCAAAATCAAAATTAAAAAGCCTAACTAAGCCTATCGGCTACGAGTTACAAGATTCCTATCTATAAATTTCTTGAAGCTTGATCTAGAGTTTTGGCTAAGTCTTGCTGTAGACTCCGATCTGAATATTGATGCTCGTTAGCTGTAGGTGCTGGTTCTTTCTTCGGCTTTAGATCAAGGCGGGACATGCGAAGCTTGTGACTTCAATCATATCTTGAGCAGTCCGCGTCCTTCTCCACTTTAGCCCTTTGAGTTCACTTTTTTTTTTGTTCTTTTTCTTATCTTCTTTATTTTGGATTGTGACCAACTTTCGCTGGTCGTCCCGGACTGTTGATTCGCATTATTCCCGCAAGCCTCCTTTGTTGCTGACTTGAATTGTGATCTTAGATATTTTACCCTGTCTCCGAGCGATGCTTGACTGCTAAGACTTGAAACATATGCCTCTATTCTCCAGGCGGGCTCCTGACTGCTAAAACTTGAAATGTATACCCTTATTCTCCAGGTGGGCTCCTGATTGCCGTCACTTGAAGTGTATTCCGTTGTTCTCCAGTGGGCGCTTGATTGCTAAACTTGAAATGTATTCCCTTGTTCTCCAGGTGGGCGCCTGACTTCAACAAAATAACAAACAAAGAAATTTTCTTGCCCCATTTTGGTGGCTGGGCGCGTCATGTTACCAAATATTAAAAATTTGAAAGCTAAAATTTGAATTGTACTTCCCTCGTTCTCCAGGTGGGAGCCTGATTGCTGAACTTGAAATGTATTCCCTTATTCTCCAGGTGGGCGCCTGATTGCTGAACTTGAAATCTATTCCCTTGTTCTCCAGGTGGGCGCCTGATTGCTGAATCTTGTAATGTATTCCCTTGTTCTCCAGGTGGATGCCTGATTGCTGAAACTTGAGATGTATTCCCTTGTTCTCTAGGTGGGCGACTGACTTCAACAGAATAACAAACAAAGAAAATTTATTGCCCCAGTTTGGTGGTTGGGCACATCATGTTATCAAATATTACTAAAAATTTGAAAGCTAGAACTTGAATTGTACTTCCCTTATTCTCCAGGTGGGCGCCTGACTGCTGAACTTGAAATGTATTCCCTTGTTCTCCAGGTGGGCACTTGATTGTTGAACTTGAAATGTATTCCCTTGTTCTCCAGGTGGGCGCCTGATTGCTGAACTTGAATTATATTCCCTTGTTATCCAGGTGGGCGCCTGATTACCAAAACTTAAATTGTATTCCCTTGTTATCCAGGTGGGCGCCTGATTACCAAAACTTGAATTGTATTCCCTTATTATCCAGGTGGGCGCCTGATTACCAAAATTTGAAAGGTATCCCCTTGTTCTTCAGGTGGGCGCCTGATTGCCAAAACTTGAAATGTATTCCCTTGTTATCCAGGTGGGCGTCTGATTGCCAAAAACTGGAAATGTATTCCCTTGTTATCCAGGTGGGCGCCTTATTGCCAAAAACCTGAAATCTATTCCGTTGTTATCCAGGTGGGCGCCTGATTGCCAAAACTTGAAATGTATTCCCTTGTTATCCAGGTAGGCGCCTGATTACCAAAACTTGAATTGTATTCCCCTATTATCCAGGTGGGCGCCTGATTACCAAAATTTGAAAGGTATTCCCTTGTTCTTCAAGTGAGCGCCTGATTGCCAAAACTTGAAATGTATTCCCTTGTCATCCAGGTGGGCGCCTGATTGCCAAAAACTGGAAATGTATTCCCTTGTTATCCAGGTGGGCGCCTGATTGCCAGAAACCTGAAATCTATTCCCTTGTTATCCAGGTGGGCGCCTGATTGCCAAAACTTGAAATGTATTCCCTTGTTATCCAGGTGGGCTCCTGATTGCTGAATCTTGGAATGTATTCCCTTGTTCTACAGGTGGGCGCCTGACTTCTGAACATAAAATGTATTCCCTTGTTCTTCCAGGTGGGCACCTGATTTCTGAACTTGAAATGTATTCCCTTGTTCTCCAGGTGGGCGCCTGATTTCAACAAAGATAGACAAAACAAAGAAAATTTCCTGCCCTAGTTTGGTAGCTGGGCACATATGTGAGTGTTAAACTGAATCGTATTGCCAAATGTTACTAAAAATTTAAAAGCTATGTCCTATTATCCAGGTAGGTCCTCACAACTCTTAACAACACAACAATTTTACATCTAAGCTATATCTTTTAAAGGTATGACTTCCACTATATCTCGTCATCTAAGCAGACCTTAAACTACGTCGTCCCATTATCCAGGAGGGTCCTGAAAACTTCTAATTGAATCATATCTTAAACATGCAAACTTTGAAACCAACTTATATTCCCTTTGGGGTACATTTATGATAAATTATGCTACACATGATTGTTTTGAATTTAAACTAAGTCCCATTTTTCAGGAGGGTCCTGATAATTTCCAGTCATACCTGTTTGGGTGTTGCCTTTCCTTACGGAGGGTTTCTCCGTAGAAATGAAACTTCTGCCCCGGTTTCAATGAAAGAAAAATCTTGTCAGTTTAAAATGTGGTGGTTGGTTTGTGGCCTTGAACTTTGAGGGAGATTGCTCCTTCTCTCCCTATGATGACTGATTTCCACTCGAAGACTTTGCTTGTTTATGGACTAACCCCTTTCTCTGTTGTCCTCATCACATAAAATACCTTTTCTTCGTTCGGACCCAATATCTTCTATTTGTTGCATTGCATGAATTGGAGCTTCCCCAACCTTTGTGTCTCACATGAATCCCAAAGCACGTCCATTGCCCCCACTCCGTATATATGCTATTCTTTCTTGACTTAACCACTGGCCTCAGCCTTGAGGTTCGTTGCTCCTTCATTTGTCATGATAACTGATTTCCATTCGAAGACCTTGCTCGTTCCTTGACTAATCACTTCCTTTGTCACCCTTATCACATAATATACCTCTTCTCCATTTAAACCCCATACCTTCTATTTGTTGCATTGCTCCTGAACTGACATTTACCATCCTTTGTGTCTCACATTAACCACAAAGTATGACACTTGTCAGCCCCTCATTGTTTATGTTGTTCTTTCTAAGCCACTGGTCCTATACTTGAGGTCCACGGCTCCCTCATTTGCCATGATAACTTTGATTTCTGGCTTGGAAGATTTTGTTCGTCACTGGTTTACCACCCTTTGTCAATCTTATCACAGGAAATACCTTTGATCTGTTCACCCTAATCATTTATCTGTTGCAATGTTCATGAATTGATATATACAAAGACTTTGCATTTCACAAGGATCCCAAAGCCTGTTGATTGTTGCCAAATCAGTGTGCTTGATGTTCTTTCCTAACTTATGACGCTTTAATGTGCTAACCAGATCCCGTTTTGTGCAATTGGAAAGCTGGTGGCAAATTTTGAAGTCATTTCTCACTTGTGTTGACCCAATAGACTCAAGAAGAGGAAATAAACAAGACAAAAGGAACAGAGTAGAGGACAATAGAAAGAGATGATTCCTAACAAGAAAACTACAAAGTAGAAACCTATCAGATGTGGATACCGACTCTAATGACATTGACATACATCTGCGGCTTATTCTGTTAAGCAAATCTAATGTACATCTCTTGTCGTACCTTTTTGCCGTGAAACTGGGCTTCAATGCTCTGCCTATCCAATCTGATTCACAATCCTTATTCGATTTGTAGTGCCTGAAGGGTTATCACCATCAAGCCTCTCTCATTTTGGTCTTTCTCTCAACTCACCATCGCCTTATGGTGCCCGTGAAGGTTTTCACCAATAAGACTTTCTCATTTTTTATTTCTCTCAGCTTTCATCGCCTTGGGGTACCCGTGAGGGTTCTCATCAACAAGACTCTCTCATTCTTTATTTCCTTTGTTTTGATCGAAGTGTTGCCCCTGATATGATTCACCTCTACTCGCTTAACTTGGCATTCCTCGAAGACTGATCAGAAGGTCTTCCTTTGGACCGTAATGTGGGCTTTTAGATAGGGTTAAAAAGGAAGGGTATCAAAGGCTCAAAATAATTCAACATCGGTTCGAAATTACAACTTTCGGAATCAGATTTCTCGCAACAACCACAACTTCTACCCCAGTTTCTTTCTTGGGAACTTTTGGATTTTTATTTGGTGTGACTGAACCTCAGAGAGAGGCTGCCTACTTATCCTTTCGGAATTAAGTCGAACTTAGTTCAAGCGACGTCTGCCCCAGTTTGTTTCTTAGGGGACTTTTGGACTTTTATTTGGTGTGACTGAACCTCAGAGAGAGGCTGCCTACGTATCCTTTTGGAATCAAGTCGAACGTAGTTCAAGGGACTACTTTTGTTGTTGCGATCTTTCCTTTCTTCCACTTTCTTTTCCTTTCTTTTCATTCTTTTCTTTCTGTTTTCTTTTCTTGCTTTTCTCTTTTCTTTTCTTGTTCTTTGTTTTTTCTTTCTTTTCTCTTTCTCCTCTTTTCTTTTCTTTTCTCTATTTCTCTTCTTTTCATTTCTTTTTTTTCCCTTTCTTTTTCACTATTTTTCTCTTGTTTCTCCACTTACTATCCCCGCTCAGGCTTACGAGTTTTATTATTGCTTCCGAAAGAGGGGTATGCAAGAAAATAACCGGGGCTCAAAGAGGTAACAAAGGATAAAGTGTTTGGATAGCAGAATAAAATGCCTTCATCATTCTAATCTCCCAAAACATGCCAAGTACAACCTACCAGTTAAACAAGCTGAGGAAAACACACAAAATATCTTTTGATTGATTCACATATTTGCCTTCTGTATTTGTCAATTAGGGCAACAAACACGGTGCCACGAACGGCCCCTGCAAACTTGGTGCCAACTTGCCGATGATGCATTTCGACAGTATTTCTTTATGTTCTATACGCCCCCAGTTTCACTTGATTTGGGCTCAAAGTGGTCTTAAGATGCTTTTACTTATTTCCTTCAACTGTCCTTATTGTTTCATGGCTTCATTACTAAACTGACTTTTAAAAACCAGGCTGAGAATTATGCGTGCATGTCATGTCACTAGAACCAGCATGAAAAGAATTGTAACATGAAAAGGGAACTAAATAAAATGACTAGAAATGGCGGGAAACAGAGAATTGCATTAGACTGACGGTGAAAAGGTTTAAACAATAAAACAAGCAAATTAGACTAAAGTTAGAACCCTTGAACAAACCTAGATGGCACTAAACAAGCTATTATGACTAAAAAAAGAAAGTGAAAAGATAGAAGGGTTTGAGTCACAAGACAATGTCCGGATTACAACCCTGAAAATAACCCGGACAACAAAAATGACAACAAAATAAACCACCAAAACTCCACTCTAGTTCACCAAGAGGTGGAGAGTCTTTCCAATCACCAAACTTGACATCTTAGCCAATAGATTGCCCGCCAGAGTTGCTGGGACCTTCACCAATTTCAATATCATTGACTTCATTCAACGAGTTTCCGAGAGGATTCTCATACTCCCTGTCACCGTGGATCTTCCCCACAAAATGTGCACCATCATGTGTAGGTAAAGGATTCTGTGTAATGTTATGGGTGGCACTGTCTTGGACCACAATTACCCCTTCCTGAATCATTCTTTCTATCTCCCTTTTCAAATCCGGCAACTTTCGACATCGTGCCCCTGAGCACTGGAATGGTATTCATACCTTTTAGAAGGGTCAAAGCTTCTTGCACGCTTGTCCACCTGATTCGGAGGGATTGGTGTAATCAAGTTATAATGCTTTAGTTTCCTGAATAATTCTGCATATGATTCTCCGATGGGGGTGAAAGTTTCCTGCCTCTGTGCCCTCTCTTGCTTGAAATTTTGGCTGGCTCACAAACCCGCTCCAGGGGGATTCCTGTAAGCTCTTGGAGGTGGGTAGGTATTTTAAGTTGGGTAGGCACTTTGTGGGGTGGGTGCACGCCATGGCGCGTGGGTGGGATGAAGGGGGCATGTGTGGGCATGGTGGACAGAGAAGTGGGGACCACAGGGTGGGTAATAGCATTGTGGAGTGTGAGAGTAGGTTTGGGGATGGGGTCGAGGTTGATGGTAATATGGTGATGGGCCCTTGGACCAAGTTCTCGAATCAACTACTGCCACATCTTCTTTCTTTTTCTTTCCCAGTACCCCTCCAGTGCCGCTCTTGATAGCCTGGGTAGTTGCCTTGATTGACGAATAGCTCATGATTTTGTCAGATTTGAGCCCCTCTTCAACCATACTTCCCATTTTCACTACCTCGCTAAAAGATTTTCCCACTGCTGACACCAGGTGACCATAGTAGGTAGGCTCCAAAGCCTGTAAGAAGTAATTGACCATCTTGCTCTCTTTCATTGGAGGATCGACTCTTGCCGCCTGCTCTCTCCATCAGAAATCGTACTCCCTGAAGCTTTCCCCAGGCTTCTTCTCAATTTTAGTCAGTGACAGACGATCCGGGATGATTTCGAGATTGTATTGAAAACGGCAGGTGAATGCTTGTGCCAAGTCATCCCAGATATACCACCTACCATGGTCCTGTCATGTATACCACTGCAAAGCAGCACCACTGAGACTTTGACTAAAGTACGCCATTAATAACTTATCCCTTTCCCCGGCTCCTCTCATATTACTGCAAAATCCCCTCAGATGGGCTACAGGATCACCATGTACATCATACAAATCAAACTTTGGTAACTTGAACCCTGCTGGCAGCTGGACATCGGGGAACAAGCACAAATCCTTGTAGGCTATGCTGATTTGGCCACCCAATCCTTTCATGTTCTTGAAGGATTGCTCCAAGCTTTTTACTTTTCGACACATTTCTTCCTATTCCGGATCTTTAAGCGGCTTGTCAGTTTCCTCCGGGAGCTCAAAGTGAAGAGTGTAGGGATATGGCTCAGGAGCTTTAAAGGTAGGCTCAGGAGGGTAGTACTGGCTGTCATGAGTTGGAAACAGTGGCTCACTGGAAGATCTTTGCAATATGGTAGGTGAAGGCGCACAAAGACAGGGGTAATTGGTGGGGGAGGGTTTTGTTTGGGTGGTGGATCTTGGGGAGAATAGGAGGTGGTGCTATAACTCTGTTGGTAGAAAGGGAAAGCTGGAGATGAATTCACAGTAGGAGGCTCCTAAGACTGAGCCAAAGGTGGGATATATGCTGGATTGGCGGGGTAAACTGGCGTCGGCTGACCCTTAGCCCAGGCCTGGTGCATCTCGGCTATCTGCTTCCTCAACTCATACATCTCTTCCCTCAATGCTTTGACATCCACCACTTCTACCTCTTTTGACGGGTCCACAATACCAGTACCTGATTCTTGGCCTGTCATATTCAGTTTATTTGACCGGGTGTTGTAGGAATGGGTTGCCAGGATGCCGACTGCCTTTTGTCCTTATGTTGTAAAGAGGAGTTACCACTTTAAAACCACAAACCAACCACCTTTATGGAATGATAATGACAAAATAAAATCATCACGTTAGCGTTAGGGCATGTAACATATTGGGACCCATACATTTGGGGAGTGAATGCACCTAAGCAGTTAACAGTTCCTATTATGCTTTTGATCGGTCACATGCATCATCCCGGCCTTTTCCTTATTTCCAATTGCAAACCTTCTCTTCCTTTGTTTTTCTTATTTTTTCCTCTTTTTTTCATTTTTTCACTCTTACCTTTGTCTTCTCTTGTTCCTATTTTCTTCCTTTCTTTATTTTCTTTTCTTTCTTGTTTTTCCGCTATTTTCTTTTCTTTTTGCCTTTTTGTGGTTTTTCCTCTCTTTTTTTTCCTTTTTTCTTTTGGTTATGGTCAAATCCTATGGAGATTGCCTACGTATCATGACCCAGCATGAATCAGACCAAGCATAGTTCTTGCAAATTGGAGTGCAAAAATAAAGGGATAATTTTTGGAATTTTCATATTATATTAATAAGAGATACTAGACTATTTGTTTTTCTTGAAGGGAAACTACAAATGCAGACTCAAAATAACTAACTACAGACTCGATGATTAAAAACTAGATCAAGAGTACATCAAAGTTTCACATCCTGGGGCCCGCGGGGCATCACTCGGCATTCTCCGCAGGCCCGCGCAAGACTGAGAAGGTTTCCATGTCAACTGTGACTATTTAAAGAAAACTGGCCATGTAATGACTTATTTTGACTTTAAAAGAAATATGAAAAGTGGCTATCCTTCAAAATTTTATTTAGGAAAACAAAGACTCAGTTTCTCAAATACGACCTTTCAGCACTTCCGAAAGGGAGATTTTAAGGTTGTGCCCGCAAATTATTTTAAAATGACTACGGTGACAGTTCTTGTAAAAACAGCCTTCCGGCGCCCTTTTGGGGACATTCGGCTTATTTTCCAACAAGAATGGCGTCACTCGCCTTATTTTGACAAAAAATTAAAATGTCGGTATTTTTTGGCTATTTTTGAAAAAGGGTCGTTGGACCCGATGAGGGTTACCTACGTATCTCACATCCGGAGAGAATCAAACCAGCGTAGTTCGGGAGAATAAGCCTAACTATTTTCGAAAACAAGATTCTTCTTCATTGACAAATACACTATTTCGGAAAACAATACTCTTTTTGTATTTTCTTTTTCAATAAAAAAAACCATTTTTGAAAACAAAAAAATTTTCCTTTTCTTCTTTTTTTTTTATTTTTCTCAAAAATTCGGCAGAGTTTCGACACTATTCTGACATTGGTTATTATTAACTCTCTATACTGATATTTCCTTTTTTTTCAATTTTCCCAAATACTCCAAAGTCGGTCAGCATGCAAGCGCGAGACAAATAAATGCAACATGTAAGATACATCAGGATGGCCTTTTTCATTTCAGGTTACCTGTCCTAGACGGACCCAACCCCTGTGTTGAGTCCCCTAAGTCATATGCACGTGATGCAAATAAGCGCTCCTACTAGGGATCCGGCATGGAGTCAAGTTATTCTAAGTTCAAAACCCGGGTATGTGTTCTAGACTATGTACCCGAGCGGACAACTCTATTCGAGGAGGGGGCTACGTACTGGGAACCAAAAGGCCATCCGTCTAAGTAACTTGTCCGGCATCTTTCTTATTTCAGGGTATGACACTAACAGAATAGGGAGTCTCAACCAGTAAGCACACCCCCGGAGGTGAGAAGAGAAGGGTTTCGTCACAGTGTATATACAGTTCAAATAATATCAAAGCGGTAAAACATTTAGCACATTAGCATGAAACATGTAGGAAAATCAAATAAAGCCAAACGTAATAATTATTCTAAGCTCGAATTCTTAAACCCTGAACCGAAGTTCTGGGTTTGTATCCCCAGCAGAGTCGCCACAGCTGTCACACCTCCTTTTCACTACACCCCCGGAAGGGTGTTAACAAAGGGAGTTTTTTCAATTAAAGGACAATCGAAACATAATTTATTATTAAAATTCAGAGTCGCCACTTGGGAGATTTATGGTGTCCCAAGTCACCGGTTGAATCCCGAATCGAGCAAAATATGACTCTGTTTAACAGTTCGTGAACCAAAAATGCAGGTAAGGAATTTCGTTAACCCGGGAGAAGGTGTCAGGTATTGCCAGGTTCCGTGGTTCTAGCACGATCACTCAACTATTATATCTGGCTTAATTATCTGATTTTATACAATTATGAACCTATGTGCAAATTTTAACTTTTAACAGCTTTTATTATTATTTTTAAAGAGAATTGCAACGTCGTTAAAATACATCTCGAACCACGTCACATAAATGCACCCGCGGTCTTTGACATATTTCAACTTCGTTGGGATTTAGATTTGGGTCACATAAATGCGCACCCGAGTTTAGGAAGGTAATATTATGAAACACGCGCCTAAAGCAACTATGTGTTTGCACTTTGCGAGGGCCATGGAATTTGCTAAATGGCACGCCTCGAATTCTAAGGATCAATACGGAATTAAAATAAGGGCCACGCAATTGTCATTTTGTACGGTGCGGCACACCTCAATTTATTTTAACCAAAAGATTTCTAAACTAACTCGTGAGGGCCATAAACTATTTGATCTCGTTTGCTTATGGCGCACCTCGATCGCTGCCAACAAGTGTAACCAGAGAATGTTGTTCTACTACCATTTGACTTACATGAACTAAAATTGGTGCATAATTCTTAAAGCATGAAAATTAATTCCCCTGAACGCACCTAAAGCCAAATACACAACAGTGATTCAAAACACTTTTTTTTTTACATCTTCAGGAAGCAAATCTACATATTTTGCAACATTTACATATGCATGGGATACATGTTCAAGAAAAGAATATTTACACAAGTTTCTCAAAACAAAGGAGGGGATATTCACTACCCTTGACAAGATATCAAAAATCACTCCTGACATTAAGCTACTATTGCCTTAATCAGATTTATTCCCAGTTTGCTTCTTTTTCCAAATGTTGGATGGATCATACTTGTATCTAATCATGTGTGTGATCTGACGCTTCATAGTGAGGACAAACAGACAAATCCAGTAACATAACAATATTGGCCAGAATACTGGGACATCAAATATAGAGCAGAAGGTCATTAGGAAGACTACGATGAAAGCTTTTGTCATTGCATACCAAAACAAAACACTTACTTTGAATTCAAAAATCCACGAAGAACAACCGACACTTATTTTGCAAATTTAAAACGTCATTCATCGCGAGTATTCAAATCACATCAGACTTTCAAGTTAGATAGATGATTAATCTCAATTTCAATACAAGATCGAGTATTGACAGATTTGGAAATCACACACAATGAGTAGAGAAGATTTAAGCATAGATACAGTAGGAATAATTCAGATTCTTAACTACATGTCCAGTAACAGTCCCAAGTTAATAAATCAGCACCCATCAGTAGCTCGCGAAATTCAAACTCATTCTAAAATAGCAATACAACAGCTACAACCACAAACATCAAATCCAAAATGAAATGATATGAAATTCAAACTATATTAAAATAGCAGTGCAACAGCTACAACCACAAACATCTAATCCAAAACGAAATGAAGGAGATTAGAAGTAACCTGAAATTAGCTTTTCGATTAATTGAAATGCAGCAATTACACGGATTGAAACAAAGCGACGATTACAGTTAGAAATCGATACAGCTTCAAACGAAGTTAGTGAAAATCAAACCGGAAAAACAACGGACAGTACCTCGACGCCTCTAGCAACCTCAAATCTGCCCGGAAATCAAAATTGAGCCTCAAACCATGCTCATTTGTTTTTTAGAAATATCAGAATTGAAAGATGAAATCTGAAACTTGAATCTCTTTGAGAAACTTCAACTGAAACCAAACGATCAATGACGCCTCGAGCAAAATTCAAACCAACAGATGGTGAGGCAGAAAATCGGAGAGATCGTTTGGACAGAAGCGAGTTGGAAGTTCAGGGTGATGGGTCATTTTTGGTAGAGAAGATGAAACTACAGGGAGATAGGCGTGAAGGAGACGATGACGGGGGAAGTCGTTTGGGTGGGG
>MU679294.1:4942-56282 GCA_026770625.1 Nicotiana glauca | reverse complement strand
GGCACAAGCCTTTGCACTTTTGGTGCAAAAGGAGAAACAAAGAGATTTTTGACCTAGAAATCAAATGAATTTTGAATCCACTGCAATGAATTCTGGTACAACAATCCCAAGAGGATTCAGGATAAATTACTCTGTGAACAACTCCAGACCCAGGACTTTTAGTGACTTTTGCAAAAGACCAGGACACACCAAAGGTAAATATTTCAAACTTCTTGGATATCCACAACACTTCAATCGTCAATGATCCCAAAACCATAATTTGAATGCCCAAAATCACAATCTGTATCCCAGGAATAACAATGGAAAGAGTATTGTAGTAATGTTGTAATTGGTGTACCAGGCATGCCACTAGATGCAATGACAACCCAAGGAGAAGATCTGGAGCATCAGAGAAGTCACAGTAACCAAAACATGAATCTTTCAAAGGAGCAATATGGCCAAGTAGTGAAGCTTCTACAACATTTCCAAAGTGATGGTGCAGGAGATACTTCAAGCAATATAAATGCAGCCAATTGAATAGTAGACTTTGCAGGAAACTTTGGAGGTATTGTGACTTGCACTTATTCTATAGATTTTGACAAACTCTCATGCAAGTTCTTTCAAGCAAAGGATAACTTATGAATTCTAGACTCAGCAACTTCACACCTCATGACCTTTAATAAGACACACCTACAGAATATAATTGTCTTACGTTATCCTTTACTTGTGAAACTACCAAATGGTTACAAAGTCAAAGTAACATAAGTGCGAACTGTGACTCTTACACCTGAAATAGTTTTATATGGATTCCTATTTGTTCCTTATTTCAAATAAAAATCTTATCTCTATTAGTTCATTAACAGCACATCTCAATTGTCTCTCTTCTTTCTCTAACACATGTTGTCTTCTACAAGCCCATTCTTGAAGAGGCCTCTAAAGATTGGTAAGGTTCATAATGGTTTGTATCTTCTCTGATCAGATTACTTAAACAAAGGAAGTTCTATTGTAGCAAAGAAGAGTGAAATTTCCTCATTCTCTATGAGAAACAGTCACGATAGTGCAACACATTATTTTTCTCATTCTTATCAATCTTGTCCTCCTATAAATATGCAGTATCCTTCCCAATCTTACCACCCTTGTTCTATTATAAATATTGTGTCTCTATCCTCTATTGTAAATACTTTCACCTGGAATAAAATAAATAGAGGTTATGATTCTGACTCTTTTTCAATTGATACAAGTGACATAAATCTATTATGGCACTATAGACTTGGGCATGTAGCTTTTGGAAAGATGAAAGGAATGTCCAGTGACCTTTGCATTGAAACAACGTTGTATTTGATCTACATGCCCTGTGGTCAGACAAACTAGACTTCATTTTCCCTTAGAAGTTACAAACACCACAGCTATATTTGACCTCTAACATATTGATTTTATCATGTACCCACTCATGATAATTTCAAATACTTTCTTATTATACTAGATGATTTTAGTAGATCCACTTGGACTCATCTACTCAGCTGTAAAAGAAATGCATTCAACATTCTTAGAAGTTTCATATCTATGGTTGAGACACAATTTACTACCAGTGTAAAGTGCATCAGATCAGACAACGGTTTGGACTTTACTAGTAGTGAAGCCACCCCATTCTTTCAGTCCAAAGGAATTGAACACCAAAGAATATACCCTTATACTCCCCAACAAAATGGCATAGTAGAAAAAAAGAATAAATACCTATTAGAAACTGCCAGAGCCTTGGTATTTCAAGCCAAACTCCATTTGAAGTATTGGGGAGAATGTGCACTTATAGCAACTTTTCTCATGAATCGATTTCCCACAGTACCTTTAAAGAACAAATGTCCTTTTGAATTGTTGTAAGGGAAAGAAACCAAATTACTCACACTTAAGAAGTTTTGGTTGTCTATGCTATCCAACTATTCCTAAACCTCACAGAGACAAGTTTGAGCCAAAGGCTTCTCCACATGTATTTGTAGGTTATCCTTTTGGTGTTAAGGGGTACAAAGTGTTGAGTCTAACTACCAAGAAAATCTATTTATCTAGAGATATTATTTTTCATGAGTCCATCTTTTCTTTCTCTCTTCCATCAGTGTCAGTTTCCCATTCTTCCTGGCCTCATACTGTTGCACATCATGACCGCTCTGATGTATTTCCCTCTTATCATACTCATAGTATCAAAACTCCTCAAAGACATGTTTCGATTACACCTATCTCAATATACCTAATCATGCTATATGCTCACCTAGTCCAATGTCACCTAATCACACCAAAAACTCATCTTCTATCTCTAACACCACTTCACCACAAATAATATCTCCAATTACTTCAAGAATTAATCAGCCATCTCCTTCCACACTAAAACCCAATCAAAGAGTATCTAGTAGAGTATCCTAAGTTCCATCTTACTTGTCTGAATATGTATGTTCTGTTCCAAATTTAAAACAACCTCAGAATGTTGAAGTCACTCAGACAAACTCACCTTTCCATCTCAATGCCATTTTTACCCAAAATAGTCACATTATTCTTGATGTCTTGAGTCCTGATAGCCAACAGGTTGTGAGAAGTATTTGCAATGATCGGGATCCCTTTTCTTATGAAGAAGCAGCAGGCAATCCTTCCTGGCAACATGCCATGACAGAAGAATTTGAAGCACTTCATACAAATAACACCTGGACATTAGTTCCATTACTTGCTGGAAATCAAGCCATAGGCTACAAGTGGGTATACAAGATCAAACATAAAGCAGATGAAAGTGTAGAGAGATATAAACATAGATAAGTTGTGAAAGTACATACACAGAAGGCAGAAGTAGACTACATAGAAACCTTTTCTCCAGTAGTAAAAATGACTATTGTTAGAGTTTTAATTGCTACTGCTTCCAAGAAGAACTAGGGGATCTTTCAATTGAATATGAACAATGCTTTCCTTCATGGAGATTTGCATGAGGAGGTATATATGAACCTGCCCCAAGGTCTTACAGTCCCCTCTCTTGGACTAATTTTCATATTGAAATAATCTTTTTATGGCTTGAAGAAAGCCAGCAGACAGTGGTATGTTAAGCTCACTAAAGCCTTATACTCTAAAAGCTATAGTTATTACAAGCATGGTTACTCTTTATTTTACAAGAAATTTGCTGAGTGTGTAGTTTTTGTGGGAGTCTATGTAGATGATGTCCTACTAACAAGGAATGACCTTCCTGAGATTTATATGTTGAAAAACATTCATATGAGCAATTCAAAATCAAAGATTTAGGGAGATTGCACTACTTCTTGGGACTTGAAGTACTCTACAATGATGGTGGGATTTTAATCTCCCAAAGAAAATTTGTCCTTGATATCCTTAAAGACTATGATTACCTACATTATGCCAATTTTTCCTCTCCCCTTGATCCCGGAGTTAAATTGAAGGCTAAGGAAGGAACACCTTGTCTCATCCTACTTTTTACAGACAGTTGGTTGGGAAGTTGAACTTCCTCATAGATACTAGACTAGATATAGCCTATGGAGTAGAAAACTTGAGCCAATATATGCAAGATCCTAGATAACCTCACCTTCAGGTTGCCTATCACATTCTTAGATACTTGCTCAAGGATCCTACTTTGGGACTCTTCATGTCCAATGATGCAGGCTTCTCAGTCCAAAGCCTATTGTGATTTTGAGTCTGCCCTGATTCTAGGAAATTGGTGCCAGGTTATATTATTCTATTGGGCAACAGACCCATTAGATAGAAATTTAAGAAGCAAGAGACCATCTCCCTTTCCTCAGTAGAAGCAGAATATAGATCTATCAGGAAGGTTGTTTGTAAGCTTGTTTGGCTGTATCGTGTGCTTATAGAGCTGACTGTCCCTCATGTCCTGCCTATTCCTGTGTTTAGTGACAGTCAATCTGCTCTCCATATTGCCAGAAATCCTATGTTTCACGAGTGCACTAAGCACATTGAAGTTGACTGCTACTTTGTGAGGTCCAAGCACTAAGAAAGTTTAATTTTGTTTCAGCACACAAGGACTGGTGATCAACTAGCTGACATCCTCATAAAGTCTCTTACTGGGATCAAACATGCTACTGTCCTGAGCAAGTTAGTTGAGCTACCCTCACCTCTAACTTGAGGGGGGTGGGGAGAGTATTAAGACTAGAATTGTATTTATTCAGTAGTTAGTTATCAATGTTGCTTTAGTCAGTTATTGTTATCTGTTAGTTAGTTGTTAGTTAATGCTTAGTTGTATATTAGCTTTCATTTCCAGATTAGTTAGTTAGCTTAGTGCTCAATCAGTGCTCACTGTATATAAGAACTACTCTACAACATAATTGAGTTTGAGTTTCACTTTTCTCAATTAGAGACTCCCTATCTGTTTCTCCTTTCTTCAGCCGATATTCTGGAAGCTTCTAACTGCTTCCTCCATTGTAGCTGTGAAGCTTTCTAAGCTTGAATTCCAAAGCTTGACAGAAGTAACTCTATCCAACAAAGATCGGTTTGGGAGTTTGAACACGCAAAGGATATCACCAATTCATTGGTAAGTGGCAACTTTACAGTAATTTTTTCAGCTCTAATAAGTTTCGAAAATTAAAGTCAGTAAAAAGACGAACGCAACTACTTACTCCTTATATAATTTGATCATTATATTTTTATTCATAAAGTAGTAATAGCATCCCAGCTAATTAGGCAACTCTTACCAGCACTTGGTAAAACTAGAGAGGAAACTAATATAAGGCACTATTATCCTATTACATAATACAATCCTTATTACACAATCAATTTTAGAGGAAACATCTCTCATTTTTTTTTTGAATATATCCCAATGAGTTAGTTTGCGACTAGCAAAAGATTTTAGAAACTAGAATAATAGATTTGGCTGGGCGAGAGGCCAACTGAAACTGATTAAGTATTTGCCAGGAAGATTTTTTGTGCCATGATATATAATTCAACTACTTTTGTAAAGATTGATTATGTTGAATTGGTTTATTCATCTTTATCAAGTTCAAAGGATTTAAAGTTAAATCATAGATAAACTAATAATTCACATACTCTCAATGAATTGTTCAGGAAAAGCATGATGCCTTAGTTTTATATATACTTAACATCTGTTTCAATTTATGAACCTATTTTTTTTAGCCCGTGTCAAAAAGAATGATCCTTTTTTATATTTGAAATTTTTTTACCTTTAAGGAATGATTTATAGCCACACAAAATACATGTACCTCATTTTACACCATAAGTTATAAAGTTTTCTCTTTTCTCTTAGACTCTGTTACTAGTCAAATAGTTCACATAAATTGAAACGGAATAGTATATGTCATATAAACAAAAACAAATTCCTAAAATCTTAATATTAATATATCAAATTAGTATGAAATTCGTTCCTTGAAAAAAAATGATCATTCCAACTGCATGGTACTGTTTCGCTGACAACAACAGCAGTGGATAAGACCAAATACAAATACATTTTTCAAGTCTATTAAGCTTTTAAATTACTGGTACCTTTCTACCCAGGATCACGTTATTTTTGTCTAATTGAACTACTGTATTTTCAAGTCTTTACATTTTTCCAAACGATGTTTTAACAGCTCCCTCACCTTTACTTACTTAACTGTTTTCTTAGTTGTGTTTCTGCATATCAAACGCTCTTAGGATCACTCAGTTGTGCTTAAATCTACTACTGAAACTTATCTTTAAACTCGCATTCTTTTAAGACCTTAAATATGTTTGAGACGTGCTAATTACATGTTTACTCTTGAGGGATCTGTGAGCCTCATATTTGCCATTGTATGATTCCTTTATGTGTAGTCCTACTTGTTATGTATGTCGCCTAGCATTTTGTCCTTTAAACCTAAGGGTTCATCCTATACCTCGCCTTGTAGAAATAGTGGTCCTAAATACCCTATAGGACTTCTAGGACGGGACGGGCAATAGCATGCAATAAGCATTCGTGACCAATCCACACATTTAAATAACCTTTACGGGGTGGGGAGGGTAGACATGGAGATGATGATCACACAATAGCACTATGTGTACGATTGGTTACCGGTGTTGTGTGGATGATCCATGTGATTTGTAAACCTAGGACCCCCCTTTCCCTTTATTTGTTTATTTCCAGAATTTTTAAGCTATTTTCCTCAAATTTTCAGCTTTCTTTGCTTCTTCAAAACTTTAATTTATTTGAAGCCATATGTGACAATCCCTTATATTTGAAACCTTTATTTGTTTATTTGTTTGCATTAAAGTCACAACATAGCATGGCCGGGAACCACACTAGTGGTTCTCCAAGGGTGCCTAACACCTTCCCCTCGAGATAATTTCTAGACCTTACCCGAACTCTGGTTTTCCAACTCAAAAACCCTTAGTGTCCTAATGCACTTAATCATTAGGTGGCGACTCTTCAAATCCAAAAACCCAATTCCCGAACGGGAATAGAGTTGTCTTCCCAAATGTCGTAAACCTGATTTCGCGAGAAAAAGGGGGCGTCGACACATATATGGTCCATCGGGTTTTGACAGGAGGAGCCCTCATACTTGCAGAAATGAATGGAGAAGTCTGGCCAAAGCCGATCAATTCAGATGTAGTCAAGCGTTACTATGTGTAATCTTTACGCTTTCCTTATATGATGTAAATTGAACTACGCCTGACCTGATTCCCGTTTAAGAGGGGATATGTAGGCAGCCCTATGCGTTCGGTCACAATTCAATAAGAATTTCATTCCCCCAGTAGTTAGAAACTAGGGCAGAATTTTAAGGAGGAACCTCTAAATTCTAAAGTAATTTGAGCCGATCGCCGCACGAGCAACAGTCAAAAATGTCAACCCATCAAATTGGGGCAGAATTTTAAGGAGGACCCTCAAAATTTCGTAGCAGGAGAGGTTGCAATGTCCCTAACTACGTCACAATTGTTGGTTTATCTAAAAGTTATTTTTTAATTATACATGTCATACTTTTTTTAAGTCATGCATGTTTATTATTGAAACTACTTTGTTTAGCAATGTTACCCCAATGATACAGACGGTATCACCAGATCAAAGCCGAATTAGTCAAGCAAAGCCAGTGGGGATAAGAACTAACCTCCCCCTTCAAAACTCGTGATTTTTCTTTAGATGCAGGAACTAGGATTGCGAAATCCTTAAACATATTGTACGCCCAGGGGATAAACATTGCTCTCAGAACCGTTGCACTTACAACATTTGCTATCAGCACACACCAGTAATGCTCTGTAGTTACAATGCTCCTAGTAATCACAATTCTGGAATCTGCTATCAGCTAAGAAAACTCTATTGTCATATGTTACTTTACTTCTTGCATAAGGCTACTATTTTGCCTTCTGAGACTAAACATTGTCTCCATCTTTATTAGCATTGCACAAGGCTACTATTCTGCCTTCTGAGACTAAACGCTTTCTCCATCTGCATTTGCATTGCATAAGGCTACCATTCTGCCTTCCAATTTGCATAAGGCTACTATTCTGCCTTTCGAGGCTAAACATTGTCTCCATCTACATTTGCATTGCATAAGGCTACCATTCTGCCTTCCAATTTGCATAAGGCTACTATTCTGCCTTCCGAGACTAAACGTTATCTCCATCTATATTTATATTGCATAAGGCTACCATTCTGCCTTCCAACTTGCATAAGGCTACTATTCTGCCTTCCGAGACTAGATGTTGTCTCGAGCTGCATTTGCATTGCATAAGGCTACCATTATGCCTTCCAACTTGCATAGGGCTACCATTCTACCTTCCGGGACTAATAACTATCACCATCTGTATTCTTATATAAGGCTACCATTCTTCCTTTCGAGGTTAAGCTCAACCTCCATCTGCATTCGCATCTTTGCATAAGGCTACTTTCCTGCCTTTCGAGGCTAAGCTCTGCCTCCAAATCTCTTCAAAACTAAGCGCTATCTCAAGCACTATTTATCTTCCTTTTATTACGGGCTAAGCTCTGCCCTTCAATTCGCAAGACTGAGCTCTGTCTTGTCCGCATCATACAACTGCATCCTTCATGGGCTGAAATATTGCCAACTCGTCCAAAGGCGTCATCATTTGGAGGCACCATCGTCATGGCTAGAGAACACCATGTCATGGCTTGAGGATCTCTTTCAATCTTTTGCATTTCATTATTCAAAGGCGTCATGGTTCGGAGGCACCATCCTCATCGCCTGAGAACATCATTTCATGGCCTGCAAATCCTGCACCAAAGAACCCATGGCCCAGGATATCATGGTCTGAGGACGCCGTTCCTAACTGTCCAAAGATAACATTCATGGTCCAATGAGAATTCACATCATGTTTAAATTACACAATATATGCTTGTATCATTTATTTTCAGGTAACCAGGTGAGCAACGACTATCTTAGCAGGAGCGATCCCGCTCCAGTTTTCCCAGCCATATCAAACCTCACCAATTCTTGTAAACCGTTCACTCACCCAGCCCTAGATGTTGCACCCACTCTTGAGATGACCTCACCGGCATACTTTCCCAGTAAATTCTTAACTACATATGGCCTAACTCCTGTAAAACCAGGGCTATGTAGGCAGCTCAGAAACCAGGGTGCAGCCTAAAACTTTTCAAACTATTTTGCTTAGTCAAAATTGGCCATATTGCCAAAAATCCTGTGTTTCACGAGCGCACTAAGCACATTAAAGTTGATTGCCACTTTGTGAGGTCCAAGCACTAAGAAGGTCTCATTTTGCTTTAGCACATAAGGACTAGTGATCAACTTGCTGACATCCTCACAAAGTCCCTTACTGGGATCAAACATGCTACTGTCCTGGGCAAGTTAGTTGTGCTTCTCTCACCTCCAACTTGAGGGGGGGGGAGGGGGGAAGGGGGTATTAAGACTATAATTGTATTTATTCAGTAGTTAGTTGTCACTGTTGCTTTATCAATTGTTGTTATATTTTAGTTAGTTGTTAGTTTAGCTTAGTTGTCTATTAGCTGTCATTTCCAGATTAGTTAGTTAGCTTAGTTCTCAGTCAGTGCTCACTATATATAAGAACTACTCTGGATCATAATTGAGTTTGAATTTCACTTTTCTTAATTAGAGACTCCCTCTCTTTTTCTCCTTTCTGCAGCCGATATTCTAGAAGCTTCTAACTACTTCCTCCATTGTAGTTGTGAAGCTTTCTAAGCTTAAATTCCAAAGCTTGACAGAAATAACTCTATCCAACAAAGATCGGTTTTGGGGGTGAACACGCAAAGGATATCACCAATTTATTGGTAAGTGGAAACTTTACAGTAACTTTTTCAGCACTAATAAGTTCCAAAAATTAAAGTCAGTAAAAAGACGAACTCAATTACTTACTCCTTGTATAATTTCATCATTATATTTTCATTCATAAAGTAGTAGTAGCATCCCACCAATTAGGCAACTCTTACTAGCACTTGGTAAAACTAGAGAGTAAACTAGTATAAGGGACTATTATCCTATTACACAATACAATAATCAGTTTTAGAGGAAATATCTCTCTTTTTTTTCTTTTTTTGAATATATCCCAGTGAGTATGTTTGCAACTAACAGAAGATTTTAGAAACTAGAATAATAGATTTGGTTGGGCGAGAGGCCAGCTAAAACTGATTAAGTATTTGCCAGGGAGATTTTCTGTGCCATGATATATAGTTCAACTACTTCACCAAAATTGGATTTTTTTAGAAGAAATATTTCAGTTGTTTCCTGTTTTTTGGGTGTAGTCTCGGTCCTAGAAATGAAGAGAATGAACCTCTTATAGCAAGCTTTAGGGCAGCAAAATTGATTTTAAACTTTTACCATTACCCCTTCCCCAATTTTTTCCTTTTCATTTCAGGCCGTAACCTTTGAACCTATTCAGTAAATCAGCCTATTCTTCCACCTTCCTAGAATCTTCCTAATAGTTATCAAATATTCTTTCAAGCTAAATACCCTTTAACCTCTTGTTATTAGTTTTTTTTAGAAAGTACCAATCAATTGGACTATACACCCAGCATACTTAAACCATTCCCCCTTTTCTTTGGGCTTCTGCACTACAAGGCCCAAATTGAGATCCCAACCAGCAGTCATAAACGGATTCAACCAACTTTTTAACAAACAACCCCTGAATTAAAATGAGAAATGGATTTTTAAAAGAAGCACTCCAAAGACAATATTTATTAGCAAATGCGACTAAACTAGTTATTAAGATATTGTTGAACCATTACGAACTAAAACAGTTTTTATGTGCAAAAGTTAATATCAAGAAAGATCAGGGAAAGAGGAAAGAAAATGTATCATCCATGTTTGCTAAAAATGTTGACCTGAAGGAAGTCGAAAACGAGTCGATTACAAATCCGGCGAACAAGGGATTGGGCTAATGATGGGAATTGTAACATGATCACTAGACGGAATTTCTTCAACGGCCAGTGCTTCATGTTACAATCCTCAACATAAGCCAAGAAGAGGATGAAGCAGAGGTTCTAAGAATTTTGGGCCATCGATAGTTGATCTCCCAGAATGCTGCCACCATGAACCCAATTGGGACCACATCCAATAAACTCCTCATAGCAAGGATAGTCGATTCATGCATGCTCCAGTGTCAAAAGGAGGTCAGATGAGGAAGGAATCAGAAAAAAAAAACATGTTGGTCTTTCTTTAATCTCAAATTTAAAATTCGAAAAGGTTGGGTAATTTTTTGATGAATATAATGGTGGATTTGGAAGGGGGGGGGGGGAATAGAGTTTGTGTGGTCAAGTTTTGATGAAGTTTGGAGACCAACCACCGCTGTTGGCGATTTTCGGTGGGTGGCTGGCGGCGGCGTGGTATAACGATTAAAGGAGACGATGGACAGTGGTACTAGGTTGTCTGTGAGGGTATTTGGACATTTTTAAGCAGATGAGGTGAGGCTTTCATTCCCGTTGGATGAGAGAAAATGAAGGGTAAGGATTTCTTTAAAACACTTGAACTCAACACGACGTAGTATTGCCCTCATACTACGTCATTTCAACCATCTTAGAAGCTGAAGCCTTTGAAGCGGGTAACTGGCTGGAGCGGTTTAAATGGAAATTGGGCTGGGGAAGGTTGGCGAGAAAAGGATTTGGCTTTTGGTATTTTTTTGGTCCAATAACAACAGCCCTTTTATCTCTAATTCTCTTTTTCCTCTTTTCTAATATTTTTTCTTTTCCTACTTTAATTAATTAAAACCTAAATTAAACTCCTAAAATAAATAATTTAAAAAATTAAGCTGATTATCTACTATA
Source organism: Nicotiana glauca (assembly GCA_026770625.1). NCBI lineage: Eukaryota > Viridiplantae > Streptophyta > Magnoliopsida > Solanales > Solanaceae > Nicotiana > Nicotiana glauca. Next base: position 45,094 of record MU679294.1, on the reverse strand, counting down.
ATATTTACAAAAATTAATTACTCCTAAATTAAAAGAGGAAATAATTAATGTAAAATTAAAAGGCTAAAAATGCAAAAGTAAGCCAATTTTTGTGATTTTCATTTTGAAATAAAACAACTAAGTTACTAATTATTACAAAAAATATGAGAACAAAATCTCAATGCAATACATGGTATTTTTGATATTTTTTCATGATTTTTAACAAAAGTAAACATGCACAGAAATGCAAACAATTAGCACAAATTTCCACAAAATCCTATAAAATTGCAAAATATGGAAAAAGTTATTTTCTTATATTTTCGAGGAGAAATTCCTATACGGCAAAAATCACTTGCTCAATACGACTGGGACAACAATAGAGATCTAATCGGCAATCGATGTAAGTAGTCCGCTTTATATTCATCCTTCTAACAATCCTAGACTGGTTTAGTTCCAGTTCCTTTTGATGGGCTAGGATATCTGTCACGACCCAAAAACCGACCCGGTCATGATGGCGCCTATCGTGAAAATAGGCCAGCCACTTATTTCCAAAGTACTCCATTTACCAATTAAAACTTAAGAAAAATTATACTTTTAGTAGAAAACTGATAAGATAAAAGTAGAAATCCAAAACATGCGGAAAGAAATACAAGCTCAGCCTCGAGCGTCACTAGTCATGAGCAAAAACTACTACAACTTTTCGACATGACAAGACTAATACAGCTTGAAAATATCCAACAAATAAACTAAAGGAAGATATGGAAGGAGAAGGCGGAGCTGCGATCGCCAAGCAGCTACCTCGCAATCTCCGAGTAAAAGTCCGCAATAATACGATCAACAATCTCTACCGTGACCAGTAACACCTAGATCTGCACACAAGGTGAAGGGGGTAACGTGAATACACCAACTCAGTAAGTAACAAGTCCAACATATGGACTGACAGGTAGTGACGAACCAAACCTCAACAGGTAATAACATATAACTGAACAGGAAAGCAGACATTCTTAAAGTTCAAGTAAAGCTCAACAGTATTTAAATGCAACTAAATAGTACGAAGTTCAAAACTCAAAGATTTTATATATATACCAATGCTCAACTAGCATGATCAATATTCCATGAACCTCCACTCACAAGTGCTCAGCCACTCGGTACTGTATATGGCAATCCGACCAAGGGAAGATCCATCACGGAATATATATCACTGACCTTAATCACCCAGTACGGAGGACACAGGCCAATCCAGCCTCACGGAGAAGATCCATCTCTCGGTATAATACTTCGGACAAGATCCATGTCCAGGAAAGATCCATCCCTCAATATCATCAGTTGCGCTCACTGGGGGTGTAAAGGCTCTGGAGGGGCTTCTCTTATCATCCCAAGCTTTATGACAAATCCAACGAAGGCCTGTTCAATATATCGCTACGGCGTGCAGCCCGATCCCATACTGCCACTCAATGTCAGGCTCTCGACCTCACTCAGTCATAACTCACCAGTCTCATACACACGAGCTCCAAATGTCATGATACTAGCCCGGACAATGCCATGATGTGTCAAATAGCAATAACCGAGATTGAGACATGATATAATATGCATGAATAAAACTGAGTACAGAATATAAACAAAACAAATTATATGACAGCAAGAAACGACCACTTGGGTCTCAATAATATTGGCATGAAGGCTTAGCATGATAATCAGCATGATTCACAGCTCATCAACTAATCACATAATTACAACACAAGTATCGGTAAGAAAGAACCACTAAGCGGTGCTTTGGAATGATCCAGGCCGCGTTTCTCACGGTGCACGCCCACACACCCATCACTTGGCATTGCGTCACCTTTATAATAATCATAGAACACATAGTTTGGGGTTCTGAACCCTAAGAACCAAGATTAGAAGCGTTACTTACCTCAATCCAAGCCCAACTCTAGCCCGCAACGCGCTTTCCTCTCGATTCGGCCTCCAAATGCCTCGAATCTAACCAAGATTAGTTTATAACCATCAATATACGCTAAAGGAGTGAAACCCATACTAAATTAATCAAATTATATCACAAATACCAAAATTAATCAAACCCGACCCCCGGCCCATGTCTCGAAATTCGATAAAAATTGCATCAGTAGAATCCTTATCCTCCCACAAGTTCGTACATACCATATATAACAAAATCCAACAACTAATGACCCCTAAAATCCCTAAATTTAGGTCTCCAAATTCCCAAGCCCTAAACCCTTAATTTTTGCTACTAAATTCCATAGATTTCAAGTTTAATCAGTCAAAGGTGTTAGAAAAAAGTTTAGAGTCCAAAACCCTTACCTCCACGAAACCTTCTCGAATTCCCTCTTCAATTTACTCTACCAAGCTCTCTCCCGAATAAAAAATGGTGAAAACCACTCAAAATCATGAAGGGACAAATGTATATGTTCTACCCCACCTAAACCGCTTCTATAGTCAAAATCTCGCACCTCCGGTCCCAGGTGCGGATATGCGGATTCCAGTTATCCGCCCAAAGACCGCACCTGCGATCAAAATCCCGCACCTGCGCGATCACAGGTGCGCCTAAATTTTGCACATGCGGCTCCAGTAATTCATTCCCTTGGCCGCATATGCATTCCATTTTTTGCTTCTACGGGCCCACAGCTGTGGTCCCCAAGCCGCAGGTGCGGTTATCATTGGAGCTTCAGCACTTCAGCTTCTAATTCTAACTCCAAACCTCTCGTCAACCACCCGAAATCACCCCGAGGCCCTTGGGACCTCAACCAAAAGTAAGATCAAGTTATATACCACCTTCCAAACTTATACCAATCTTCGAAACACCTAAAACAACATCGAATTAATCACGGATTCAAGCCTAAGTACTCCAAAAACTTTTTAATTCTGCTTTCGATTAAAAAATCTATCAAACCTCGTCCGAATAACCTGACATTTTGCACACACATCCCATATAACACAAAGGACCAACTACAACTCCCTAAATTCTATTCTGACCCCGATATCAAAATTTCCACTATCAACCGAAAAACACCAAAAATCCGTTTTCGCTAATTCAAGCCTAAATCCTCTCCGGACCTCTAAAATACATTCCGATCACGCTCCTAAGTCTCAAATAACCTCCCGAAGTTATGCGAATCATAAAGACCAAATTTTGAGATCGTGTGCTCACAAGTCAACTTTTAGTTGACCTTTCCAACTAAAAGACCAACTTAAGAGACTAAGTGTCTCAAACCTTGCCAAAACCATTACGGATTTGAATCGACTAACCCGATTCCATATAACATAGATGAAAAAAGCATAAAGAATCACAAATGAGGGAAACGGAGTGGTAACGCATGAAATGACCGGCCGGATCATTACAATATCGTTCATGGAGGAGAGGTGTATTGTGGGTCCTCTCTATTAAGAGCAAATCAGGTTTCATCACAAGGGAATGTAAAAAACCCAATTCGAAGTCGATAAATTTTAGACAATGGGAGAGATGTGACGATATGGTAACTTCATGGATTTTGAATTCACATGCTAAAGAAATTGCAGATAGTGTAGAGTATGTTAATAGTTTAGTTGAATTGTAGAGACAACTTGAAGATCATTATAATCTAATAAATAGGGAAAAATTATACCATATCCAAAAAGAAATTAGTGATTTGAGTGAAGGAGTACTCGACATTACTGGATTTTACACTCAAATGAAAAAACTATGGGAAGAGTTAAGTAACTCAGTGTAGAAATCCCTTTGTAGCTGTCAGTGCACCTGTGGTGAAAAGGAAAACATGCACAAAGTTGAACAGGACAGAAAATTGATATAATTTCTAATGGGTTTGAATGAGGTTTATACTAAAGTCGAGGGAGAATATTGATGATGAATCCCCCGCCTTCAATGGCACAAGACATTGCACTTTTGGTGCAAGAGGAGAAACAAAGAGATTTTTGACCTAGAAATCAAATGAATTTTGAATCCACTGCAATGCATTCTGGTACAACAATCCCAAGAGGATTCAGGACAAATTACTTTGTAAACAACACCAGACCCAGGTCTTTTTGTGACTTTTGCAAAAGACCAGGACACACCAAAGGCAAATGTTTCAAACTTCTTGGATATCCACAACACTTCAATCGACAATGATCCCAAAACCATAATTTGAATGCCCAAAATCACAATCAGTATCCCAGGAATAACAATGGAAAGAGTATTGTAGTAAATGTTATAACTGGTGTACTAGGCATGCCACCAGATGCAATGACAAACCAAAGAGAAGATCTGGAGCATCAGGGAAGTCACAATAACCAAAACATGAATCTTTCAAAGGAGCAATATGGCCAAGTAGTGAAGCTGCTACAACATTTCCAAAGTGATGGTGCATGAGATACTTCAAGCAATACAAATGAAACCAATTGAATAGTAAACTTTGCAGGAAACTTTGGAGTTATTATGACTTGCACTTCTTCTATAGATTTTGACAAACTCTCATTTAAGTGCTTTCAAGAAAAAGAATGACTTATGAATTCTAGACTCAGCAACTTCACACCTTATGACCTTTAATAAGACACACCTACAGAATATAATCGTCATACATTATCCTTTACTTGTGAAACTACCAAATGGTTACAAAGTCAAAGTAACATAAGTGCGAACGGTGACTCTTACACCTGAAATAGTTTTATATGGATTCCTATTTGTTCCTTATTTCAAATAAAAATCTTATCTCTATCAGTTCATTAACAGCACATCTCAATTGTCTATCTTCTTTCTCTAACACATGTTGTCTTCTGCAAGACCCTTCTTGAAGAGGCCTCTAAAGATTGGTAAGGTTCATAATGGGTTGTATCTTCTCTGCTCAGATTACTTAAACAAAGGAAGTTCTATTATAGCAAAGAAGAGTGAAATTTCCTCTTTCTCCATGAGAAACAGTCATGATAGTGCAACACATTATTTTTCTCACTCTTATCAATCTTGTCCTCCTATAAATATTCAGTATCGTTCCATTCTTACCACCCTTGTTCTACTATAAATATTGTGTCTCTATCCTCTATTGTAAATACTTTCTCCAGGAATAAAATAAATAGAGGTTATAATTCTGACTCTTTTTCAATTGATACAAGTGACATAAATCTATTATGGCACTATAGACTTGGGCATGTAGCTTTTGGAAAGATGAAAGGAATGTCCAGTGACCTTTGCATTGAAACAACGTTGTCTTTGATCTACATGCCCTATGGTCAGACAAACTAGACTTCATTTTCCCTTAAAAGTTACAAACACCACTGCTATATTTGACCTCTAACATATTGATTTATGGGGACCTTTATCATGTACCCACTCATGAAAATTTCAAATACTTTCTTATTATAGTAGATGATTTTAGTAGATCCACTTGGACTCATCTACTCAGTTGTAAAAGAAATGCATTCAACATTCTTAGAAGTTTCATATCTATGGTTGATACACAATTTACTACCAGTGTAAAGTGCATCAGATCAGACAACGGTTTGGACTTTACTAGTAGTGAAGCCACCCCATTCTTTTAGTCCAAAGGAATTGAACACCAAAGAATCTACCCTTATACTCCCCAACAAAATGGCATAGTAGAAAAAAAGAATAAATACCTATTAAAAACTGCCAGAGCCTTGGTATTTCAAGCCAAACTCCTTTTGAAGTATTAGGGAGAATGTGCACCTATAGCAATTTTTCTCATGAATCGATTTCCCACTGTACCTTTAAAGAACAAATGTCCTTTTGAATTGTTGTATGAAAAGAAACCAAATTACTCACACTTAAGAAGTTTTGGTTGACTATGCTATCCAACTATTCCTAAACCTCACAGAGACAAGTTTGAGCCAAAGACTTCTCCACATGTATTTGTAGGTTATCCTTTTGGTGTAAAGGGGTACAAAGTGTTGAGTCTAACTAAAATAAACCACCAAAACTCCACTCTAGTTCACCAAGAGGTGGAGAGTCTTTCCAATCACCAAACTTGACATCTTAGCCACTAGATTGTGCGCCAGAGTTGCTGGGACCTTCACCAATTTCAATATCATTGACTTCATTCAACGAGTTGATTCGGAGGGATTGGCGTAATCAAGTTATAATGCTTTAGTTTCCCGAACAATTCTGCATATGATTCTCCGATGGGGGGGAAAGTTTCCTGCCTCTGTGCCCTCTCTTGCTTGAAATTTTGGCTGGCTCGCAAACCCGCTCCAGGGGGATTCCTGTAAGCTCTTGGAGGTGGATAGGTTTTTTAAGTTGGGTAGGCACTTTGTGGGGAGGGTGCACGCCATGGCGCGTGGGTGGGATGAAGGGGGTATGTGTGGGCATGGTGGACAGAGAAGTGGGGACCACAGGGTGGGTAATAGCACTGTGGAGTGTGGGAGTAGGTTTGGGGACGGGGTCGAGGTTGATGGTAATATGGTGATGGGCCCCTGGACCAAGTTCTCGAATCAACTACCGCCACATCTTCTTTCTTTTTCTTTCCCAGTACCCCTCCAGTGCCGCTCTTGATAGCCTGGGTAGTTGCCTTGATTGCCAAATAGCTCATGATTTTGTCAGATTTGAGCCCCTCTTCAACCATACTTCCTATTTCCACTACCTCGCTAAAAGATTTTCCCACTGCTGACACTAGGTGACCATAGTAGGTAGTCTCCAAAGCCTGTAAAAAGTAATCGACCATCTCGCTCTCTTTCATTGGAGGATCGACTCTTGCCGCCTGCTCTCTCCATCAGAAACCGTACTCCCTGAAGATTTCCCCAGGCTTCTTCTCAATTTTAGTCAGTGACAGACGATCCGGGATGATTTCGAGATTGTACTCAAAATGGCAGGCGAATGCTTATGCCAAGTCATACCAGGTATACCACCTACCATGGTCCTGTCATGTATACCACTCCAAAGCAGCACCACTGAGACTTTGACTAAAGTACGCCATTAATAACTCATCCCTTCCCCTGGCTCCTCTCATATTACTGCAAAATCCCCTCAGATGGGCTACAGGATCACCATGTCCATCATACAAATCAAACTTTGGTGACTTGAACCCTACTGGCAGCTGGACATCGGGGAACAAGCACAAATCCTTGTAGGCTACGCTGATTTGGCCACCCAATCTTTCCATGTTCCTGAAGGATTGCTCCAGGCTTTTTACTTTTCGACACATTTCTTCCTGTTCCGGATCTTTAAGCGGCTTGTCAGTTTCCTCCGGGAGCTCAAAGTGAAGAGTGTAGGGATATGGCTCAGGTGCTTTAAAGGTAGGCTCAGGAGGGTAGTACTGGCTATCATGAGTTGGAAACAGTGGCTTACTGGAAGATCTTTGCAATGTGGTAGGTGAAGCCGCCACAAAGACAGGGGTAATTGGTGGGGGAGGGTTTTGTTTGGGTGGTGGATCTTGGGGAGGCTAGGAGGTGGTGCTATAACTCTGTTGGTAGAGAGGGAAAGCTGGAGATGAATTCACAGTAGGAGGCTCCTAAGACTAAGCCAAAGTTGGGATATATGCTGGATTGGCGGGGTAAACTGGCGCCGGCTGACCCTTAGCTCAGGCCTGATGCATCTCGGCCATCTTCTGCCTCAACTCATACATCTCTTCCCTCATTGCTTTGACATCCACCACTTCTACCTCTTTTGACGGGTCCACAATACTGGTACCTGATTCTTGGCCTGTCATGTTCAGTTTATTTGACCGGGTGTTGTAGGAATGGGTTGCCAGGATGCCGACTGCCTTTTGTCCTTGTGTTGTAGAGAGGAGTTAACATTTTAAAACCACAAACCAACCACCTTTATCGAATGATATGACAAAATAAAACCATCACGTTAGCGTTAGGGCATTTAACATATTGGGACCCACACATTTGGGGAGTGAATACACCTAAACAGTTAACAGTTCCTATTATGCTTTTCATCGGTCACATGGGTCATCCAGGCCTTTTCCTTATTTCCAATTGCAAACTTTCTCTTCCTTTGTTTTTCTTCTTTTTTTCCTCTTTTTTTCATTTTTTCACTCTTACCTTTGTCTTCTCTTGTTCCTATTTTCTTCCTTTCTTGATTTTCTTTTCTTTCTTGTTTTTCCGCTATTTTCTTTTCTTTTTGCCTTTTTGTGGTTTTTCCTCTCTTTTTTTCCTTTTTTTCTTTTGGTTATGGTCAAATCCTATGGAGATTGCCTACATATCATGACTCCGCATGAATCAGACCAAGCATAGTTCTTGCAAATTGGAGTGCAAAAATAAAGGGATAATTTTTGGAATTTTCATATTATATTAATAAGAGATACTAGACTATTTGTTTTTCTTGAAGGGAAACTACAAATGCAGACTCAAAATAACTAACTACTGACTCGATGATTAAAAACTAGATCAAGATTACATCAAAGTTTCACATCCTGGGGCCCCCGGGGCATCACTCGGCATTCGCCGCAGGCCCGCGCAAGACTGAGAAGGTTTCCATGTCAACTGTGACTATTTAAAGAAAAGTGGCCATGTAATGACTTATTTTGACTTTAAAAAAGTATGAAAAGTGGCTATCCTTCAAAATTTTATTAAAGAAAACAAAGACTCAGTTTCTCAAATACGGCCTTTCAGCACTTCCGAAAGGGAGATTTTAAGGTTGTGCCTGCAAATCGTTTTAAAATGACTCACGGTGACTGTTCTTGTAAAAACAGCCTTCCGGCGCCCTTTTGGGGACATTCGGCTTATTTTCCAACAAGAATGGCATCACCCGCCTTATTTTGGCAAAAAATTAAAATGTCGGTATTTTTTGGCTATTTTTGAAAAAGGGTCGTTGGACTCGATGAGGGTTGCCTACGTATCTCACATCCAGTGAGAATCAAACCAGCGTAGTTCGGGCAAATAAGCCTAACTATTTTCGAAAACAAGATTCTTCTTCATTGACAAATACACTATTTCGGAAAACAATACTCTTTTTATATTTTCTTTTTCAATAAAAAAAACTATTTTTGAAAACAAAAAAATTTTCCTTTTCTTCTTTTTTTTTATTTTTCTCAAAAATTCGGCAGAGTTTCGACACTATTCTGACATTGGTTATTATTAACTCTCTATACTGATATTTCTTTTTTTTTTTTCAATTTTCCCAAATACTCTAAAGCCGGTCATCATGCAAGCCCGAGACAAATAAATGCAACACGTAAGATGCATCAGGATGGTCTTTTTCATTTCAGGTTACCTGTCCTAGACGGACCCAACCCCTGTTTTGAGTCCCCTAAGTCATATGCACGTGATGCAAATAAGCGCTCCTACTAGGGATCCGGCATGGAGTCAAGTTATTCTAAGTTCAAAACCCGGGTATGTGTTTTAGACTATGTACCCGAGCGGACAACTCTAGTCGAGAAGGGGGCTACGTACTGGGAACCAAAAGGCCATCCGGCTTAGTAACTTGTCCGGACTCTTTCTTATTTCAGGGTATGACACTAATAGAATAGGGAGTCTCAACCAGTAAGCACACCCCCGGAGTTGAGAAGAGAAGGGTTTCGTCACAGTTTATATACAGTTCAAATAATATCAAAGCGGTAAAATATTTAGCACATTAGCATGAAACATGTAGGAAAATCAAATAAAGCCAAACGTAACAATTATTCTAAGCTCGAATTCTTAAACCATGAACTGAAGTTCTGGGTTTGTATCCCCAGCAGAGTCGCCAAAGCTGTCACACCTCCTTTTCACTACACCCCCGGAAGGGTGTTAATAAAGGGAGTTTTTCCAATTAAAGGACAATCGAAACGTAATTTATTATTAAAATTCAGAGTCGCCACTTGGGAGATTTATGGTGTCCCAAGTCACCGGTTGAATCCCGAGTCGAGGAAAATATGACTCTGTTTAACAGTTCGCGAACCAAAAATCCGGATAAGGAATTCTGTTAACCCGGGAGAAGGTGTTAGGCATTCCCAGGTTCCGTGGTTCTAGCACGATTTCTCAACTGTTATATCTAGCTTAATTATCTGATTTTATACAATTATGAACCTATGTGCAAATTTTAACTTTTAACATCTTTTATTATTATTTTTAAAGAGAATTGCAACGTCGTTAAAATACATCTCGAACCACGTCACATAAATGCACCTGCGATCTTTGACATATTTCAACTTCGTTGGGATTTGGATTTGGGTCACATAAATGCGCACCCGAGTTTAGGAAGGTAATATTATTAAACACGCGCCTAAAGCAACTACGCGTTTGCACTTTGCGAGGGCCATGGAATTTGCTAAATGGCATGCCTCGAATTCTAAGGATCAATACGGAATTAAAATGAGGGCCACGCAATTGTCATTTTGTTCGGTGCGTCACACCTCAATTTATTTTAACCAAAAGATTTCTAAACTAACTCGTGAGGGCCATAAACTATTTGATCTCGTTTTCTTATGGCGCACCTCGATCGCTGCCAACAAATCTAACCAGAGAATGTTGTTCTACTACCATTTGACTTACATGAACTAAAATTGGTGCATAATTCTTAAAGCATGAAAATTAATTCCCCTGAACGCACCTAAAGCCAAATGCACAACAGTGATTCAAAACACTTTTTTTTACATCTTCAGGAAGCAAATCTACATATTTCGCAACATTTACATATGCATGGGATACATGTTCAAGAAAAGAATATTTACACAAGTTTCTCAAAACAAAGGAGGGGATATTCACTACCCTTGACAAGATATCAAAAATCACTCCTGACATTAAGCTACTATTGCCTTAATCAGATTTATTCCCAGTTTGCTTCTTTTTCCAAATGTTGGATGGATCATACTTGTATCTAATCATGTGTGTGATCTGACGCTTCATAGTGAGGACAAAGAGACAAATCCAGTAACACAACAATATTGGCCAGAATACTGGGATATCAAATATAGAGCAGAAGGTCATTAGGAAGACTACGATGAAAGCTTTTGTCATTGCATACCAAAACAAAACACTTACTTTGAATTCAAAAATCCACGAAGAACAACCGACACTTATTTTGCAAATTCAAAACGTCATTCATCACGAGTATTCAAATCACATCAAACTTTCAACTTAGACAGATGATTAATCTCAATTTCAATACAAGATCGAGTATTGACAGATTTGAAAATCACACACAATGAGTAGAAAAGATTTAAGCATAGATACAACAGGAATAATTCAGATTCTTAACTACATGTCCAATAACAGTCCCAAGTTAATAAATCAACACCCAGCAGTAGCTCGCGAAATTCAAACTCATTCTAAAATAACAATACAACAGCTACAACCACAAACATTAGATCCAAAACGAAATGACGTGAAATTCAAACTATATTAAAATAGCAGTGCAACAGCTACAACCACAAACATCAGATCTAAAATGAAATGAATGAGATTAGAAGTAACCTGAAATTAGCTTTTCGATTAATTGAAATGCAGCAATTACACGGATTGAAACAAAGTGACAATTACAATCAGAAATCGATACATCTTCAAACGAAGTTAGTGAAAATCGAACCAGAAAACCAACGGACAGTACCTCGACGCCTCCGGCAACCTCAAATATGCACGAAAATCAAAATTGAGCCTCAAACCACGATCATTTGTTTTTTAGAAATATCAAAATAGAAAGATGAAATCTGAAACTTGAATCTCTTTAAGAAACTTCAATTGAAACCAAATGATCAACGACGCCTCGAGCAAAATTCAAACCAACAGATGGTGAGGCAGAAAATCGGAGAGATCGTTTGGACAGAAGCGAGTTGGAAGTTCAGGGTGATGGGTCATTTTTGGTAGAGAAGATGAAACTACAGGGAGATAGGCGTGAAGGAAACGATGACGGGGGAAGTCGTTTGGGTTGGGAAATCGGAGAAGACGGAGCTTCAGGAGGGGGTGTCCGTTTTTCGCTATAGCGGCGCTACTGATGCCCTCATCGTGTTTTAGTATCAGGCATTCTTTTTTTTTTAATGTATTTTGTGTATTTTCCTCCCTTTTTTTGTGTAGACAAATGGTTTTATAGAGTGTGTGGGGTAGGGTGTTATGTGGGGGAGTAGTTTTGGGGGAAGGTTTTATGTGGGGGAAAATTTTGGGGGGAAGTATTTTTGTGGGAAAATAATTTTGGGGGAAGGTCTCATTTGGGAAAGGTTCTTCCAATTCTTCTTTTTATTCCCAATTTCCTTTTTATCTTTTTTTATTAAAAATCCTAGAATTAAAATCTTAAAAGTTATAAAATTATACTAATTATAAAAATTATAAAATCTACTTAATCCTAGATTAAAAGAAAAAATCAATAAAAGGAAAAGTGTAAAAATGAAGCATTTTTTGTGATTTTTAATTTTTGTAAAACAAGTAATTATCGATTTATCCTAAAAATGTAAAAGCCAAACCTAAATGTCATGTGTGATATAAAAATCTACAAAATTCCTATAAATGGCAAATAAGTAAAAAAAAAACTATTTTTTGGGATTTCTATTGGAGTTTTTCATATAGGGCAAAAATCACATACTTACAATCACAAGGGAATGTAAAAAACCTAATTCGAAGTCGATAAATTTTAGACAATGGGAGAGATGTGACGATATGGTAACTTCATAGATTTTGAATTCATATGCTAAAGAAATTACAGATAGTGTAGATTATGTTAATAGTTTAGTTGAATTGTAGAGAGAACTTGAAGATCATTATAATCAAATAAATAGGGCAAAATTATACCAGATCCAAAAAACAATTAGTGATTTGAGTGAAGGAGTACTCGACATTACTGGATGTTACACTGAAATGAAAAAACTATGGGAAGAGTTAAGTAATCTCAGTGTAGAAATCCCCTTGTAGCTGTCAGTGCACCTGTGGTGAAAAGGAAAACGTGCACAAAGTTGAACAGGACAGAAAATTGATATAATTTCTAATAGGTTTGAATGAGGTTTATACTAAAGTTCGAGGGAGAATATTGATGATGAATACCCCGCCTTCAACGGCACAAGCCTTTGCACTTTTGGTGCAAAAGGAGAAACAAAGAGATTTTTGACCTAGAAATCAAATGAATTTTGAATCCACTGCAATGAATTCTGGTACAACAATCCCAAGAGGATTCAGGACAAATTACTCTGTAAACAACACCAGACCCAGGCCTTTTAGTGACTTTTGCAAAAGACCAGGACACACCAAAGGCAAATGTTTCAAACTTCTTGGATATCCACAACACTTCAATCAACAATGATCCCAAAACCATAATTTGAATGCCCAAAATCACAATCTGTATCCCAGGAATAACAATGGAAAGAGTATTGTATTAATGTTATAACTGGTGTACTAGGCATGCCACCAGATGCAATGACAACCCAAGGAGAAGATCTGGAGCATCAGGGAAGTCACAGTAACCAAAACATGAATCTTTCAAAGGAGCAATATGACCAAGTAGTGAAGCTTCTACAACATTTCCAAAGTGATGGTGCGGGAGATACTTCAAGCAATATAAATGCAACCAATTGAATAGTAGACTTTACAGGAAACTTTGGAGGTATTGTGACTTGCACTTATTCTATAGATTTTGACAAACTCTCATGCAAGTTCTTTCAAGCAAAGGATAACTTATGAATTTTAGACTCAGCAACTTCACATCTCATGACTTTAATAAGACACACCTACAGAATATAATTGTCTTACGTTATCCTTTACTTGTGAAACTACCAAATAGTTACAAAGTCAAAGTAACATAAGTGCGAACTGTGACTCTTACACCTGAAATAGTTTTATATGGATTCCTATTTGTTCCTTATTTCAAATAAAAATCTTATCTCTATTAGTTCATTAACAACACATCTCAATTGTCTATCTTCTTTCTCTAATACATGTTGTCTTCTGCAAACCCCTTCTTGAAGAGGCCTCTAAAGATTGGTAAGGTTCATAATGGGTTGTATCTTCTCTGATCAGATTACTTAAACAAAGGAAGTTCTATTGTAGCAAAAAAGAGTGAAATTTCCTCATTCTCTATGAGAAACAGTCATGATAGTGCAACACATTATTTTTCTCATTCTTATCAATCTTGTCCTCCTATAAATATGCAGTATCCTTCCCAATCTTACCACCCTTGTTCTATTATAAATATTGTGTCTCTATCCTCTATTGTAAATACTTTCACCTGGAATAAAATAAATAGAGGTTATGATTCTGACTCTTTTTCAATTGATACAAGTGACATAAATCTATTATGGCACTATAGACTTGGGCATGTAGCTTTTGGAAAGATGAAAGGAATGTCCAGTGACCTTTGCATTGAAACAACGTTGTATTTGATCTACATGCCCTGTGGTCAGACAAACTAGACTTCATTTTCCCTTAGAAGTTACAAACACCACAGCTATATTTGACCTCTAACATATTGATTTTATCATGTACCCACTCATGATAATTTCAAATACTTTCTTATTATAGTAGATGATTTTAGTAGATCCACTTGGACTCATCTACTCAGCTGTAAAAGAAATGCATTCAACATTCTTAGAAGTTTCATATCTATGGTTGAGACACAATTTACTACCAGTGTAAAGTGCATCATATCAGACAACGGTTTGGACTTTACTAGGAGTGAAGCCACCATATTCTTTCAGTCCAAAGGAATTGAACACCAAAGAATCTACCCTTATACTCCCCAACAAAATAGCAAAGTAGAAAAAAATAATAAATACATATTAGAAACTGCCAGAGCCTTGGTATTTCAAGCCAAACTCCATTTGAAGTATTGGGGAGAATGTGCACTTATAGCAACTTTTCTCATGAATCGATTTCCCACAGTACCTTTAAAGAACAAATGTCCTTTTGAATTGTTGTAAGGGAAAGAAACCAAATTACTCACACTTAAGAAGTTTTGGTTGTCTATGCTATCCAACTATTCCTAAACCTCACAGAGACAAGTTTGAGCCAAAGGCTTCTCCACATGTATTTGTAGGTTATCCTTTTGGTGTTAAGGGGTACAAAGTGTTGAGTCTAACTACCAAGAAAATCTATTTATCTAGAGATATTGTTTTTCATGAGTCCATCTTTTCTTTCTCTCTTCCATCAGTGTCAGTTTCCCATTCTTCCTTGCCTCATACTGTTGCACATCATGACCGCTCTAATGTATTTCCCTCTTATCATACTCATAGTATCAAAACTCCTCAAAGACATGTTTCTATTACACCTATCTCAATGTACCTAATCATGATATACGCTCACCTAGTCCAATGTCACCTAATCACACCAAACACTCATCTCCTATCTCTAACACCACTTCACCACAAATAACATCTCCAATTACTTCAAGAATTAATCAGCCATCTCCTTTCATACTAAAACCCAATCAAAGAGTATCTAGTAGAGTATCCTAAGTTCCATCTTACTTGTCTGAATATGTATGTTCTGTTCCAAATTTAAAACAACCTCAAAATGTTGAAGTCACTCAGACAAACTCACCTTTCTATCTCAATGCCCTTTTTACCCAAAATAGTCACATTATTCTTGATATCCTGAGTCCTGATAGCCAGCAGGTTGTGAGAAGTATTTGCAATGACCGGGATCCCTTTTCTTATGAAGAAGCAGCAGGCAATCCTTCCTGGCAACATGCCATGACAGAAGAATTTGAAGCACTTCATACAAATAACACCTGGACATTAGTTCTATTACTTGCTGGAAATCAAGTCATAGGCTACAAGTGGGTATACAAGATCAAACATAAAGCAGATGAAAGTGTAGAGAGATATAAAGATAGATAAGTTGTGAAAGGACATACACAGAAGGCAGAAGTAGACTACATAGAAACCTTTTCTCCAGTAGTAAAAATGACTATTGTTAGAGTTTTAATTACTACTGCTTCCAAGAAGAACCAGGGGATCTTTCAATTGAATATGAACAATGCTTTCCTTCATGGAGATTTGCATGAGGAGGTATATATGAACCTGCCCCAAGGTCTTACAGTCCCCTCTCTTGGACTAATTTTCATATTGAAATAATCTTTTTATGGCTTGAAGCAAGCCAGCAGACAGTGGTATGTTAAGCTCACTGAAGCCTTATTCTCTAAAGGCTATAGTTATTACAAGCATGGTTACTCTCTATATTACAAGAAGTTTGTTGAGTGTGTAGTTTTTGTGGGAGTCTATGTAGATGATGTCCCACTAACAAGGAATGACCTTCTTGAGATTTATATGTTGAAAAACATTCATATGAGCAATTCAAAATCAAAGATTTAGGGAGATTGCACTACTTCTTGGGACTTGAAGTACTCTACAATGATGGTGGGATTTTAATCTCCCAAAGAAAATTTGTCCTTGATATCCTTAAAGACTATGATTACCTACATTATACCAATTTTTCATCTCCCCTTGATCCCGCAGTTAAATTGAAGGCTAAGGAAGGAACACCTTGTCTCATCCTACTTTTTACAGACAGTTGGTTGGGAAGTTGAACTTCCTCACAGATACTAGACTAGATATAGCCTATGGAGTAGAAAACTTGATCCAATATATGCAAGATCCTAGATAACCTCACCTTCAGGTTGCCTATCATATGCTTAGATACTTGCTCAAGGATCCTACTTTGGGACTCTTCCTATCCAATGATGCAGACTTCTCAGTCCAAAGCCTATTGTGATTTTGAGTCTGCCCTGATTCTAGGAAATTGGTGCAGGTTATATTATTCTATTGGGCAACAGACCCATTAGATAGAAATTTAAGAAGCAAGAGACCATCTCCCTTTCCTCAGTAGAAACAGAATATAGATCTATCAGGAAGGTTGTTTGTAAGCTTGTTTGGCTGTATCGTGTGCTTATAGAGCAGACTGTCCCTCATGTCCTACCTATTCCTGTGTTTAGTGACAGTCAATCTGCTCTCCATATTGCCAAAAATCCTATGTTTCACGAGTGCACTAAGCACATTGAAGTTGATTGCTACTTTGTGAGGTCCAAGCACTAAGAAAGTTTGATTTTGTTTCAGCACACAAGGACTGGTGATAAAATAGTTGACATCCTCATAAAGTCTCTTACTGGGATCAAACATGCTACTGCCCTGAGCAAGTTAGTTGAGCTTCCCTCACCTCCAACTTGAGGGGGGTGGGGAGAGTATTAAGACTAGAATTGTATTTATTCAGTAGTTAGTTATCAATGTTGCTTTAGTCAGTTATTGTTATCTGTTAGTTAGTTGTTAGTTAATACTTAGTTGTATATTAGCTTTTATTTCCAGATTAGTTAGTTAGCTTAGTGCTCAATCAGTGCTCACTGTATATAAGTACTACTCTGCAACATAATTGAGTTTGAGTTTCACTTTTCTCAATTAGAGACTCCCTATCTGTTTCTCCTTTCTTCAGCCGATATTCTGGAAGCTTCTAACTGCTTCTTCCATTGTAGCTGTGAAGCTTTCTAAGCTTGAATTCCAAAGCTTGACAGAAGTAACTCTATCCAGCAAAGATCAGTTTGGGAGTTTGAACACGCAAAGAATATCACTAATTCATTGGTAAGTGGCAACTTTACAGTAATTTTTTCAGCTCTAATAAGTTCCGAAAATTAAAGTCAGTAAAAAGACGAACTCAACTACCTACTCCTTATATAATTTCATCATTATATTTTCATTCATAAAGTACTAATAGCATCCCACCTAATTAGGCAACTCTTACAAGCACTTGGTAAAACTAGAGAGGAAACTAATATAAGGGACTATTATCCTATTACATAATACAATCCTTATTACACAATCAGTTTTAGAGGAAACATCTCTCTTTTTTTTTTTTGGAATATATCCCAGTGAGTTAGTTTGCGACTAGCAAAAGATTTTAGAAACTAGAATAATAGATTTGGTTGTGCGAGAGGCCAATTGAAATTGATTAAGTATTTGCCAGGAAGATTTTTTGTGCCATGATATATAATTCAACTACTTTTGTAAAGATTTATTATGTTGAATTGGTTTATTCATCTTTATCAAGTTCAAAGGATTTAAAGTTAAATCATAGATAAACTAATAATTCACATACTCTCAATGAATTGTTCGGGAAAAGCATGATGCCTTAGTTTTATATATACTCAACATCCGTTTCAATTTATGAACCTATTTTTTTTTAGTCCGTGTCAAAAAAATGATCCTTTTTTATATTTGAATTTTTTTTACCTTTAAGGAATGATTTATATCCACACAAAATACATGTACCTTATTTTATACCATAAGTTATAAAGTTTTTTCTTTTCTCTTAGACTCTGTTACTAGTCAAATAGTTCACATAAATTGAAACGGAATAGTGTATGTCATATAAACCAAAACCAATTCCTAAAATCTTAATATTAATATATCAAATTAGTATGAAATTCGTTCCTTGAAAAAAAGATGATCATTCCAACTGCATGGTACTGTTTCGCTGACAACAACAGCAGTGGATAAGACCAAATACAAATACAGAGGTACGCTGGCTAGGTACAATGGTGCTGCAAATCTCTAGTGTAGTAGTAGTACTACACAAAAAGGAATACACCAAATGTTCATTTCAGAGGACTTAATTAGTGTAATAAGTTCATGAGTCTGAAAGATTAATACTAATAAACCAAACGAATTTGGACGATGCATTGTAAGAGTTGTAACATCAGAATGTAACTGTAATAGCTAAAGAAAGCATTCAGCCAAAAAAATTGTAAAGTTAAAGCAAATAAAACATCTTACACCATGCACGTTAATTAAACTTCAGCAAATTAAACATTCTTACGCTTAAACTTCAGCAAATATAACATTCTTACGCTTAAACTTCAGCAAATAAAACATTCTTACACTACATCAACTAAACTTCTGCAAATTAAACCTCTAGCTAGTTGACAAATCCCCTAACAATGACAGCATCGAGCAGCAACTTGAAATCAGGGCTCAGGCGCACCAGGTAACTGCATTCGAGATAAAAAGAAATGTTATAAGTACTATGGCCAATACCATTTTCACAATCCATCATAGCAGAGAAGAACAACCGTTTAGATGAGAGAAACCAACAAAATAAATTGAGCAAGCAAGCAACAAATATACGGTACACTCAACAAATAAAAAGAATATATCTAAAATGAATAAATTGAAGTTTCTCAAATACATCAGAGTAGAGAAGAACAAGAGAACCCGACAAAATAAATAGAGCAAGCAACCAACAAACATACCGTATACCAGTTATAAGCATGAAACAAAGAATAGTAAACAAGACTCTATATCTGCTACTAACCTTTTCACCAAAATAAAAAATAAAAAAACATTCTAACTTATTTCTCACCAAATAGCTAGGAGATGATTTATAGTAAGAGACGAAAGTGAGAAGGAGTTTTTGATCATACCTGTGGGAGTTCCTGCTCAGGTGGGGCAACCTCCTGCTCAGGTACTGCAGCCTTTATCCACTCTCTAACTAAATTAAAACCTGAATGAAGGAAGTAGATCCCGCCAATCATAACAATGACAAAGTAGATAACAATCATAAATTTTGGAATGTGGATGGTTTCGTTCAGGTAATGCCAAACCAGGGGAATGATTCCACAACAGCTCACAAACCCAGATACCCCTGTGTGTATAGCGCGGTTCACAGGAATGTTGGCAAGCATATTATTGCAAATAACTGCCATTTTTCTGACTTGGGAAGGAGGAAATATTTTACTCTGATATGTGACTGTCAGTAATGAAGAAGAATATATAGAACAGAATCAGACGTTTGTTACGTCGGGATTCGTGAATCGTCCTTTTTTTTTTAATATATATTTTTTAAATTCCCCAATTATAAGTAAATTTTTTCTTTTGATTCTTGTGGAAATTGATTAAACACATTTAAATTTTATTAAAATAAACTGTATTTTCTTGTATATAGAATTTAATTTATATCTAGACTTATAATTTCAGAACTATATTATCTTATATATCGAGTAACAATATAAATTTTATGTAGGTATTTGATTAGTAATATTGCCAGTATGAATATTTTTATTTGATCGTTTAATATTCATTTGATATATTTGCGTGGATTTGAGATTGTATCATATTTATATTTGTTAAGATTACATAAATTCGATACTCCAAGCATTTTAGACGGCTTCTTTTTTTCACGTGATTTATATTTATATCCTTCTCGTTAATTTTTTTAATTATATAGGAGTAATATTTCATATGAATATTGTCGTGGAGAGAGTGATATGTGAATCGGATTATATAAAAAATCATGCACCATTCATATAATTCTTAATACAAAGAATCAAACGTTCCATAAAAAATATAATATTTACATTATAATTCTTACATAACTGATCCTCACATTTCTAATCCCTATATTATTATTGATACATTTAAATTGTTGCCCAACCAAACAATATTAATATCAAGCAGATATGTAAGGTATATTTAGTATTTGCACAAAACTAATAAATATTATAAAATAAAAAAAATTATATAAATTTATACCATTTAATTATGATTAATTAATATGCATGTTGAACTTGTTAAATAAAATATTTTAATATCTTATCAATTTCTTTAAATTTGTGTAAATATAAATTATAATGTCATAATATGTAATCACAGAATGCGGGGTAAAAAATGAGATGAAGGACTAAACCATGAGGAGATAAATGAATATTTTAGAGGGATATATCTGACACTCGTATATTATAGGAGTACTATCCAATTAGATGTTAGTTGTTACCTGGGGAAACGTTCATCGTCCTTCTTTCTTCTTTTTTTTCTCTTTTTTTAAAATTATTATTATTATTTTTTTTTTTTGGAGATAATACCACTTTTGCATGTACGGGCTACAGCAACTCTAAACTAGATTTTGAAAGCTCTTCTTTTTAATCTTTTTTATTTCAGTTGATACCATGTTGAGTGTAATTTATAAATTTAACTTGATTTTCATACTTAGTACGCATTACTATATGTATATTTTTTTCTCCTTTAAACCAGAATCTAACTAAAAGCTAAATTATTTTCAGAATAGAATCGATTTTTTCTGTAGTATTTTATCCATATAATAACTTTTGCCTATGTCACTCATTTTTATATTTTTGTAAATAAGTATTCCGTACATTTACTTTGACAATAAAGTAAATAAGTATCAGATAAGAAAATTTACGCTCTTTAAACATCCTATGAGAAGAAGAAAGGGGCGGTCATTGCTTTCAATTCGATAAATGATTTTTTTAAAATTTCCACAATGATCCGTCTCTTAAATTTAAATGGATATATTTTTGATTTCTAGTTTCTCAAACTTGACCAACTGGCTATAAGTTTCCCTAATTCCGTTTAAAAGTGCACTTAAATCTTCTCTTGTTTCTATTTCCCTCTTGTTCTTCTCGGATCCGAATATGAAAATAGAATAACTTCATATATATTTTAAGAGTGAATTCTTAGACCCACAAGTAACGGGAAATAAAGACTAGCAGTACGTCCAATATATGGAGTTACTACAATAAAAATGTGCAGCGCGGGCATCCTTCTAGCTCAAAGTTCGTTATAATAAAGAAATTGAAATAGACAAAATTGATCTGTCATATTCAACAGTTAAAACTTTAAACTCGATTGACCATCTTTTACATTGTGCAAATTTAAAAACATACTTAAAAATAAATATCAACATTCGACATCATTTTAGATTAGACGGAAAATAGTTGATATCTCTTGGAGGAATATCAATGAAAGGAAAAGTTGTTAACATTCCAAATTGTAAATGAGTCAAGTATTTGAAATGGACGGGCAATATAATTATTAGAAAATTAAAGTTGCTAGTATACTGGTGTGTGTGGGAGAGAGTTTTAACAATATCGTTAATTTCCATCTTTATCTAAAGTAACTGATTGATGCACGAAATAAGAAGGAACTATCATCAACTAAAATAGCCTTATTTTATTGGAGGGGAGAGGGGCTCTTGTGTATGAGGGACTGGTTTGTTACTAGTGAGGAACCAAGTGTGACAGAGATTAAAGCCCAAAAATTAAACGAGATAAAAATAATTAAAAATTCATACTAATGAAAATTTAAAAGGAATAAAAAGGAAAGACAAAAAAGGCGAAGATTCTAGACCTTCGGGAACCTCAAACATGCATGAAGATGAGAGCTAACTACTCATAGCCTTGAAACAGTTGTAGATATTCTTTTACATCCAAATGAACTGTATTATAGGCACTAGAATCGCAAAACATTACACAATGCAAAATAAAGAGTAACATCATGAAACTAAATGAAGCTTGAAATAGCTAGCTAGGAACATTACGTGAGTGCAAAAAAGGAACGAACATATGTATGATGCAAAAAAGGAATTAGTGCGTGAACAGATGAAGATCTACTACCATGATCAAGCTAATCTAATTAGCTTCCTTGGGGAGCCATGGATAAACCATCCGAGCGACGTTGCGGAGCAGCAGCAGCAGCAGCAGGTTCTCCAGATAAGGCTTTTCTCAGATCTTCAACAACCATGTAAATCTGAAGGAGGAAGACGCTACCGAGAAAGATAGCTGAAAAGAAGGCAAACACAATAACCCCAGTTGATACATGGTCGGTCGTGGAGTTTTTGTGTAAATAATGCTTTACCAAAAATGTTATTGGCCAAGAGGAAATAGCAGCAGTAAATGCTGCACATCCTACATATTTGTAAGGGAAGTTGGTCCATTTTATGCAGTATAAATTGAAGCGAGGAACATGTAGTGATGAGTGGAAGATGATAAGTAGCGATGGTAGCTAGCTAATATATGCACGCTAGAATGAGCCGCCCGCAACTGCTCTCTAAGATTCTAACAAACTTATTGGATTAACCCACTTGCATGCCCACGGCGCGTGATACAGTTAGTATGATTTTTTGCCATTTCCATAGGCATGGTACAATAATCCACGTCATTATCAAGCTTTGATATTCCAGATTTCTTTTTTAATTTTACAAAAATTTATCAAAGGTCTCCAGCGAAATCTATTTATTTTGATATATTGTTTTAATTATTATAAAATAATAAATATATAAATTGTTGAGTAAGACTGTTATAGTAATATAATTTTACTAAGAATATATTGTTATAATGATTGTATGTTGTTATCATAATTAAAAGCACACAAATAATATGATAGTATAACTGTTATTTCGGGGTTGGAGCTGGGTGAGGAGTCTAACAAATCTATATTATATTAAAAATACGAGAGATCGTAGCTAAATTTGGCTCATCTTTTTTACCTTTTAAAATAGAGTTTATATTAGATAAAATAGTAATTTTATTATTTTTCTAATACTTAGCACTTTGAAATCAGTTAAAATTTAATTTATTAAAGTTTTTCTCAATTGAATGACTACATAGGAAATCCTAATATTTAGGATATTACAATCGATTGAAATACCTTATACAAATCAAACAATTTGTTTATAACGTTTTCTATATTTTGTAGGTACATACACATTAGGAAGGTGCATATCATAATTTTATTAATCGTTCCATACAATGTACATTTTTCTCTCAAATTAAATATTTAAACTATTGTATGTACATTAATTTATATAGTTATTTTCTTAAAATTATCCTAATGCCTTTAAAGTGTTTCCCACTTTTTTACTATATTATTTTTCATGTTAATTTTTCTAATATATAGGGTTTTGACATTAATAGGGGTTGCTGCCTTCGGTCCACCAGGAAACCCGGGGTAGTCTTGCAGGCGTCCGCAGGCCTTGGTGTCTCCTTTCTATCTAGTTTTCTTCTCGTCTTTACTATTTCAGGGACATACATGTATTTATTTTTGTTCGGACACTATTTGTAGTATTCCTAGATAGTCCGGATTTTGACATTCATGGGGAAACAACTTGTTTCCTTTTGGAAATTGGGTGTTTGAGGAGTCGCCATCTAACGGATTATGGTGTGTTAGGGCACCTAGAGCAATTAACTCATGTAACCAGTTTGCATTACCAAAGATTAGGGTAAGGGCTCGAAATAACCTTAAGGGGAAGGTGCTAGGCACCCCTCGTGGTCCACAACAGTGGGTCCCGACCAAACTTAAATTATGTGAATTAGTCAATTAACAAGTAAGCAGTCTCACCATATATTTGCAAATAAAGGTAGTTTACACAATCTAAATACATATATGATCAAGGAGGTTTAGATGGTCCAATGCATATATAGGAAAGTAAAAGAGGTTTAGACAGTTTAAACACATATATGTAAAGATAAAGAAGTTTAGATAGTTTAAACACATATGAATTGGGAAAGGAAGTCGTAAATTAATTAGCCTATAGGATCAATCTGTGCAATGCCCGGTAATTCTCCTCAATTAGAGGGACTATACGTGTCATTAGTGCGCAGGTCATCATATCTTTTTATTACACATTACCATCTCCTTAGTGGTTATAAGCGAGTTTAATTAACGAACTCTAAGCGTACTTTATTCGTCCCTTCCTTATGGTCCCCGAGGAGTTTAGGACCTCTAGACTTAGGCAGTTCTAGACAATCCTAAGGTGTTTAAAAGGCAAAAGTATAGGTGACAATAAATAACACATAGGACTGTCAATTAAGGAAGCAAATAAAAGGCTCATATTTACCTCCACATATATATAGGAAAATAAGTAGCACGTCTCAAACAACTGATTTTAAAGAAATTCAGAAACCTTAGGAACATGATAATATAGAACAGAACATGCACCGTTTGTTTTAAAGGAAATGGCAGAATCCTAACCAGTTTGCCTACTGATTTTATAACCTGTTAAGCCTGGACAATTTCACACATAAACTAGTGCTCACACTAAGACTTTTCTCAAATAGGGACTGCTTATGTGCAGTGTGGAAGAGTCAGCCCTGGTATGTCAGTATTCAGAGAGATCTCAAGAATCCCTAAGCAGTACACATACTAGAGGGATGTAACTTAATAATCTAAGAGTAAGTGAGAGTGCTTGACATAATTTAAAAGACTTAGTGAAAAACAGTGTGAAGATAACTTTTAAGAGAGAAAAAGATTTTCTAGAATAGACCAGTTTTAAGAAAATGCTAAGAATGAAAATCAGTTTTTAGAAGAATACAAATAACATTTTGAAATCAATTCTGAAGAGAGCAAATTCAGTAAACATCCAATCAATCATAGAAGGCTTAGATTCACATGCACTTAGCAAGTAGGTTTGCACACAAGGGTGAAAGGGATTGGGAACATATATGAATCTCATTGAGGGTACATGAATAGGGTACAAGGAGGCATATAGACAACAATATGCATAGAACACTTAGGAGCTTCATGGCCCTAGCAAATTAACTAGGACAATAGGCAATTAAGACATGGAGCAAAGATGTAGAGGATAGAATCAGACACACTAATAGGGTCAATCACATGCATTTAGTAGCCAACATTAGTTAATGGATTAAATAGAAACCAACAAACATGCTGGTCAAGCATCAGATAAATAGGTGATGTGTAACCATACTAGTTATACATTGAACAGGGCAGAATTTAGGTATGCTAAGCAAAGAAGTAAATTCGAAGACCGGTTGAATTAATAGTCAATGAACTAGTGCAAGAATGAAATACATAGAGTTTGAGTTTCAAATACTAGAGATATACCAGTTGAAGAAAAGAGTGCAGAATATAAAGCAGGTATAGGTCCAATATCTAGCCTTGGCTTTCAGCCTGCTAGATCAAGAGTTATCACAAGTAGTAGAGAAAGAAAGAGAGTTTGAGTGTGAGTGTGTGTTTCCTTCTAAATTGTGTCCATGTTTTAAGAAGTAAAACAGAGGAGTTTATATAGTAGTTCAAGAGTATAGCAAATAAGGTAAAAGAATCAGCTTCAGTTAATCAAGGGAAGATCACATAACCAATTACAAGAAAAATCGGCATAATCTTCCCTTAATTATGGGTAATTAACCAACGGTAAGGACAAGAAATATTTAAGGAAAGAAATTCAAATCAGACATAGGCAGAGAGTGAATAATTAAGAATCTAATTAAGGAAATAATCTTGCGAGGAATGAGTAGATACTATAGGCAATTAAATAAGGCAAGAAGACTAATTAAAGTCACCAGCAAGGTAATAAGCGAGAATCATACACATGAATTTAAACAGAACAAATCGCTCAACAATTCTGGAAAGAATATATCAATATCCATAAGCAAAACAGGCTGAGTAAAACTTTAGGGACACAGGATGTCACGATCTGGATTTCTCACCATCGGGATCGTGATGGTGCCTACTCGTGGTAGCTAGGAAAGCCTATTCAATTACCCTTCCATTACTAAACAATTATTTTAACAGTTCATAGCATCAATATAGAACATGAAATTTAATAAGAACAATAACGGAAGTCTAATTTATAAATACGAATCAAAACGCGGAATAGTCAATAATAGCCTCTACCCAAGATTTGGTGTCACATTACTCACGAACCACTAAGAATATGCTAAATACAAAGGTCTGAAAAAAATATATAAGTTGTCTGTCTCGAAAACAATGAGGCAACAGTCAAAAAGAGAACATAAAGAAGAGACAGCGGGCCTGCGAACGCCTGCAAGGCTACCTCAGTCTTGTGAAAATGAAAGCCTGCTCCCGCACTAATGTNATAGCAGAAGTCTGATTTATAATTACGAGTCATAATGCGGAACAGTCATTAATAGCCTCTACCCAAGATTTGGTGTCATAGTACTCACGAACTACCAAGAATATACTAAATACAATGGTCTGAAAGAAATATATAAGATGTCAGTCTCGAAAACAATGAGGAAACAGTCTAAAAGAGAACATAAATAAGAGACGCCAGGCCTGCGGATGCCTACAAGGCAACATCGGTCTCGTAAAAATGAAAGCCTGCTCCCGCACTAATGCTGCTGCTGCTCCTCAAAACCTGGACCTATGAAAAAATGCACAGAAGTGTAGCATCAGCACAACTGACCCCATGTGCTGGTAAATATCTAGCGTAACCCTGGCGAAGTAGTGACGAGGCTAGACTGGACACCACATAAACCTGTGCAGTTATAAATATACAACGGAAACGAAATACCAAACAACTAACAACATGGGAGGGGAAACATGCTATAGGGAGATACAACATTAACAATAATCCAGAGTGACAGACCAAAGCGGTTAGATTCACCGAAAACAAGGTATCAACACTCATTATAAACACATGATATCAACAAATGTTGCGGCATGCAACCCGCTCCACAATTATCACTGTTCCGGCGTGCAACCCGACCCATATTATTTATCATGAATCATTACTGCGGCGCGCAACCTGTTCCTCACATCTTATTGTTGCGGCGTGCAACTAGATCCTCAATATCATTGCTGCAGCGTGCAACCCGCTCCTCAATATTATTTAACAGTCTGATTCCCAACACAACAGTCACAATTAAGATATATAAAAATAAGCAAATATTTGACAACATCCCGACAAGGGAAAGAATCCAACAAGTTCAACCAAACGTCCCGGCAAGGGAATAATTAACAACGCTTTCTCTTTCTTACTTTTTCTTATCTTATAATTCACTCTTATATTTTGAGCCAACGCTCCAAATAAACAAGTCATTTCGTATACCTTCAATATTCATATCACAATTCGAGCCAATGCTCCCAAGAATCAAATAATCATTTTACCGTTCACATGTTATTCACAATATTTAGAAATCCTCCAATAAATACGAAGTTCACATCCAAGTCATGATAATCACATTATAAGGACTCACGGTCATGCTAGACACCAATGTATAGATACTCGTCACCATGCCTATATATCGTACTCGATCACATAGCAATTAGAAATAAGACTCAACTCCTATTCCCTCAAGCTAGGGTTAAACCAAACACTTACCTCAAACCCTTGAAATCCACTAAATCCTCAACTATTGCTTTACCTCGCGGTTCCAACTCTAATACAGTGATATCTAGACATAATTAATTCAATAATATCAATAAAGACTCAATGTCAACGTCCCATAGCCTAGATATCAATTTTCTAGCATTCTTCCAAAAATACCCAAAATTAGACACCGGGCCCACATGGTCCAAACTCGAGGCTCGAACCAAAAACCAATCACCCATAACCCCACGAGTCCAAATATATAATTTATTTTAAGATTCGACTTGAGGTTAAATCACCCAAAATTCTCAAAACCCTAACTCTACCCAAAACCCATAATTTCTACTTTGATTTCATGATTTAGGGCTAGGATTTCAGTAATTAATGAAGGAAATTGAAGAAAACAAGTTAAACAATGCTTACCCAAGAAGTTTTGATGAAGACGCTCTAAAATTCGCCCCTAGGACTTTGGAGAAGGAAGAGTTCGTGAAGTGTTATGTTTTTCCCGTCACTGATTCTATTTTTGGCATTTTAATAACTGGGCGAAATTACCCTATGCGATCGCGAGAGACGGATTACGATCGCATAGGGTCAGGTCTAGTAGGCACTGCGATCACGTGGGGGCACAGTGCGATCACGTAGAAGGGGCAGACTGACTATTGCGATCACTTAGAGATAATTTCGTGCATCTGAGACCTACACTATGCGAACGCGGAAGGTGGCATGCGTTCGCATAGAATAAGCTGGACTCTTGAAGTTTTGCACTATGCGATCGCGGGGGAAGGCTATAAGATCGCATTGACAAGGAACTGGGCAACAGCAGATTAGATTTTTCTGCAACTTTTCTTAAGTTCAAACACCCCGAAAAACCTACGAAAACACTTCCGAGCCCTCGGAGCTCCTCACCAAACACACACACTAACTCAATAACACCCTACGAACTCAGTCGAGCGATCAAATCGCCAAAACAACATCAAAATCAATGAATCAAGCCTCAAAATCATCATTTTTCATTATAACTTCATAAACTTCCAACTTTAGTTATCTAGGTCCGAAACACGTCAAACGACGTTCGATTTCGACCAAACTTCACAGAAAGCGCTTAAACAATATATAAGACTTGTACCAGGAATCGAAACCAAAATACGAGCTCGATACCACAGTCTTTTAATCAGTTTTCATTTCCAATTTCCTTAATAATTTCAGGAAAACAATTTCACAGAATAATTCTTTCCTCGGGCTCTAGACCTCGGAATTCGACTTCGGGCACATGCCCGAGTCCCATATTCTTCTACGGGACTTTCGGGACCGTCCGATCTCTGTTCTGGGTCCGTTTACCAAAAATATTGATCAAAGTCAACTTTAATCATATTAATATCAAAATTTTTCAAATTTTTCACAGAATTCACATATTTCAACATAAAAGTTTTTCGGCTACGTGCCCAGACTGCGCACGCAAATCGAGGCAAGTAAAAATGAGGTTTTCAAGACCTTGGAAGCACAGAGTGGATGAGGAAATAGGTGATGACCCTTTGGATCGTCACATCCTCCACCTCTAAATCAACCGTTCGTCCTCAAACGGACAAAAGAAAAGAGTACCTGAGTCGGGGAACAGATGTGGATAACGGCTCCGCATATTAGACTCAGACTCCCAGTTCGAGGCCTCAGGAGGGCTCCACTGAACATGAACAGAGGGAAAACTCCTAGATCTCAACTAACGAACTTGTCGGTCTAGAATAGCTACCGGCTCCTCCTCATAAGATAAATCCTTGTCCAACTGGACAGTGCTGAAGTCTAACACATGGGTAGGATCGTCGTGATACCTCCAAATCATAGACACATGAAAAACTGAATGCACGACTGATAAGCTAGGTGGAAATGCTAGTCTATAAGCCACCTCTCCTACTCGATCAACGATCTCAAATGGGCCAATTACCTAGGGCTAAGCTTGCCCTTCTTTCCGAACCTCATCACGCCCTTCATAGGTAACACCCGGAGCTAGGGGTGTGCATTCGAATCGGTTTATCGATAAATCGAATCGATTATTTGTTATCGATTCATCGATAAAATAAATTGAAAAAGAGAAACCTTATTGAAACGTTAACGATAAGCATACGTACAAATCGATAATCGATAAGTAATTATCGATAAGGGTCAAAATCGAATCGATAAATCGAATGCACACCCCTAATTATTTCATCTACCACATTTAAGGAATGATCATATTTAAAGCTGAAGGGAATGAAGTTCAAATTAATGGAAAATAGGATTAGCAGTGATGATGTATTTTTATTTTTTTCTAATACCGTTGGAGTGTTGGTAGCATATATTTGATCCCTTACTTTAGTTTTGTTGCATATGTCTATTGACACAATTTTTATGTTATAAACGGTGTTCATTTTATTTTAGCTTCTTTTTGTTTATATTAGTTAGGCGTGTTTATAGCGATATACTTTCCGTGGGATCCCGCAAATTTTCTTATTGGTGTAATCGATAACCGAATCGATAAGCCCCAAAAACTAATAAATCGAAATCGAAAAAATTGAAACCTTATTGAAACGATAACGATAAGTATATGTACAAATCGATAATCGATAAGTAATTATCGATAAGAGTCACAATCGAATCGATAAATCGAATGCACACCCCTACCCGGAGCAATACCCGCTCACCAATCATAAAAGCCGCATCTCGGACCTTACGGTCTGCATAACTCTTCTACCTAGACTGAGCTGAACGAAGACTCTCTTGGATGATCTTGACCTTATCTAAGGCCTCCTAGACTAAATCTGTACCCAATAGCCGAGCCTCTCCCGGCTCAAACCATCCGA
The DNA here is from genome assembly GCA_026770625.1 of Nicotiana glauca. Taxonomy (NCBI): domain Eukaryota; kingdom Viridiplantae; phylum Streptophyta; class Magnoliopsida; order Solanales; family Solanaceae; genus Nicotiana; species Nicotiana glauca. Next base: position 14,591 of record MU679294.1, on the reverse strand, counting down.
TTGGAGACCGACATCGCCTACCGTACAACGCCATATATGGGGCCATCTGAATGCTGGACAGGTAGCTGTTGTTGTAGGCGAACTCTGCTAAAGGAAAAAACTGGTCCCACGAGCCTCCAAAATCAATGATACAAGCTCGGAGCATAACCTCCAAAATCTGTATAGTCCGTTCGGACTGACCGTCCGTCTGAGGATGGAATGATTTGCTCAACTGAACCTGGGTAACCAACTCTTGCTGAACCGCTTTCCAGAAGCATGAGGTAAACTGCATACCCCGATCTGAACTGGTGGATACCGGCACACCATGAAGGCGGACAATCTCCGTGATATAAATCTCAGCTAACCTCTCGGATGAATAGGAGACTGCCACTGGAATGAAATGCGCTGACTTGGTCAGCCTATCTACAATGACCCAAATAGCATCAAACTTCTTCCGAGTCAATGGAAGTCTAGTAATGAAATCCATGGTAATCCTCTCCCACTTCCACTCGGGAAGTTCAATTTTCTGAAACAAACCACCAGGCCTCTGATGCTCATATTTGACATGCTGACAATTCAAACACCGAGCCACATACGCCACAATATCCTTCTTCATTCTACGCCACCAATAATGCTGCCGCAAGTCCTGATACATCTTCACGACACCTGAGTGAATAGAATACCGAGAAATATGGGCCTCCGCTAAGATCAACTCTCGAATCCCATCAATATTGGGCACAGAAACTCGCCCCTGCAATCTCAAAACACCATCATCATCTAAGGTCACCTTCGTGGCACCCCCACACTGCACCGTGTCTCTCGGGACACACAAATGGGGATCATCAAACTGCCGATCACGGATACGCTCTAATAGAGAAGAACGAGCGACCGTGCAAGCTAATACCCTGCTAGGATTAGAAATATCTAATCTCACAAATCGATTGGCCAAGGCTAGAACATCTAAAGCGAGCGGTCTCTGGCTGACCGGAATATATGCAAGACTACCCATGCTGGCAGACTTCTTATTCTATGCATCGGCCACCACATTGGCCTTACCCGGGGTGATATAGGATAGTAACATCATACTCCTTCAACAACTCCAGCCATATCCTCTACCTCACATTCAACTCCTTCTCCTTGAATGGGTATTGAAGGCTCTTGTGATCCGTGTACACCTCACACGTCACACCATATAGATAATGCCTCCAAATCTTCAAAGCATGAACAACCGCTGCCAACTCTGGATCATGAACCAGATAATTCTTCTCATGGATCTTCAACTGTCTCGAAGCATAGGCAATAACTTTTCCATCCTGCATCAATACTGCTCTAAGCCCAATACGGGAAGCATCACTATAGACTGTGTAAGGCCCTGAACCTGTGGGCAAAACCAATACCGGCGCCGTAGTAAAAGCTATCTTGAGCTTCTGAAAGCTCGCCTCACACTCATCTGACCACCTGAACTGGGCACCCTTCTGGGTAAATCTGGTCATCAGGGCTGCAATAGAAGAAAATCCCTCTACGAACTGATGGTAATAACCTGCTAACCCTAAGAAACTCTGAATCTCGGCCACTGAAGCTGGTCGAGGCCAATTTTTGACTGCCTCAATATTCTTCGGGTCCACCTGAATACCCTCGGCTGATACAATATGACCCAGAAATGCAACCGAACTCAACCAGAACTCACACTTCGAAAACTTAGCATAAAGCTGACTATCCTTCAGAGTCTGAAGAACCACTCTGAGGTGCTGCTCGTGCTCTTCCTGGCTGCGGGAGTACACCAGGATATCATTAATAAAGACTATCACAAATATGTCTTGATATGGTCTGAACACTCGGTTCATCAACTCCATAAATGCTGCTGGAGCATTGGTCAACCCAAATGACATGACTAAAAACTCGTAGTGCCCATACCGAGTGCGGAATGCTGTCTTAGGGACATCAGACACCCTAATCTTCAGCTAATGGTAGCCAGATCTTTAGTTTATCTTTGAAAACACCTTTGCTCCCTGAAGCTGGTCAAACAAATCATCAATCCTCGGCAGTGGATACTTGTTATTTATCGTCACCTTGTTCAACTACCGGTAATCAATACATATCTACATCGAACCATCCTTCTTCTTCACAAATAACACCGGCGTACCCCAAGGAGAAACAATAGGCCTGATAAAACCCTTCTCTAGTAAATCCTGCAACTGGTCCTTTGACTCCTTTAACTCTGGCGGGGCCATGCGATACGGAGGAGTAGAAATGGGCTGCGTGCCCGAAGCCAGATCAATACATAAATCAATATCCCTGTCGGGCGGCATACCCTACAGGTCTGAAGGGAAAACCTCGGGGAACTCCCTAACAATAGGAACAGAGTTGATAGTAGGAACCTCCGCGCTGGAGTCGTGAAAATATGCCAGATAAGCCAAACAACCCTTCTCAACCATGCGCCGAGCCTTAACATATGAAATAACACTGCGGGTGGCATGACCTTGTGTCCCTCTCCACTCTAGTCGGGGCAATTCTAGCAAAGCCAAGGTCACGGTCTTGGCGTGACAATCTAAGACATCATGATACGGGGATAACCAATCCATCCCCAATATGACGTCAAAATCCACCATGTCTAAAAGAAATAAATCAACACGGGTCTCAAGACCCTCAAACACAACCACACAAGAACGATGCACCAGATCGACTACTATGGAATCACCCACCGATGTAGATACATAACAGAAATGTCCAAAGCATAACTAGACACAGCCAGGTAGGGTACAAAATAAGACGACGCATATGAATATATAGACCTAGGGTCAAATAGCACTGACGCATCTCTATCACAAACCAGAATAGTACCTGTAATAACAGCATCTAACGACTCGACCTCTGGTCTGACTGGCAAAGCATAAAATCGGGGCTCAGCCCTACCTCTTTGAACCATGTCTCTAGGACGATCGGCCACCGGCTGACCCCTACCTCTGGCGGACCGGCCTCCACCTTTACGGTCTCAACCTCCACCTCTATGATCCCTACCCCCCGCTCCTAGCTGGCTGGGCAGGCTGTGGGTTAACTGGTGCCTAAATCATGGGGCGAGGACCCTGTTGCTGCAACTGTATACCCCTCAATCTCGGGTAAGCTCTCCTGATGTGACCATACTCACCATACTCATAACATCCCTCTGTACGATGAGACTAGACCTGATGGCCCGAATGACCTCCACAAACACTCTGAAGAGGCTGTGCACTGATGGGAGCTGGCGGTGCACTGAGTGACTACTGATCGGAATACTGCCCACGAAAACCACGATCACCTGAGACACCCTACGAAGCCTGGAGGGTTGACTGAAAGGGCCTGGAAGACTGACCCCTATCATAAGAATCCCTGCCTCCAGATGAGGCACCACCGAATAAACCTGAGTGACGAGGCCTCTTGTCTGTCCTATAACCACCTCCTTGTGGCAGAACCATCTCGATCCTCCGGGCCACATTGGCCGCCTCCTAAAAAGTAATGTCACTACCCGCCTCTCTAGCCATCTGAAGAGGAATAGGCTGGATCATACCATCAATAAATCTCCTCACCCTCTCCCTATTAGTGGGGAGTATGACAAGGGCATGGCGAGCTAGATCGATAAACCGGGTCTCATACTGGGTGACCGTCATAGACCCCTGTTGGAGGCGCTCAAACTGCGTAACAGGAAGAAACTTTTCCAGAAACAACTCTGAAAACTAATCCCAAGTCAAAGGCGGCGACCCTGCTGTTCTGGCTGAACAGTAATCCCTCCACCAAGTCTTGGCGGATCCAGATAGACGAAAAGCCGCAAAATAAACTCCATTGGACTCCACAATGCCCATGTTTCGAAGAACCTCATGGCAGCTATATTAGAAATCCCGGGGTTCCTCAAAAGAAGCTCCACTGAATGTAGCAGTGAAGAGCTTGGTGAATCTGTCCAACCTCCTCAAGGCATCTGCGGACATAGCCGCTCCATCACCGGCCTGTGCAACTACCCTTGGCTGAACTGCCGCAACTGTCTGAACCGGTGGAATCTGAGTCTGAGGAGCTACCTTCTCTGGAGTACGTGCATCACGAGTCTAGGCTCCTCCTCCAGCCTGGGAAGTGGCTGGTGCTACAGGAAGCAATCCAGCTCGGGTGACACTCTCCATGAGGCCAACCAACCGGACCAAGGCATCATGAAGAACTGGGGTAGCAATAAACCCCTCTAGGACCTGAGCTGGGCCCACTGGAACTGTCTGGGATGGGGCCGGAACCTCCTCGTCAAGGCCAACCTGAGAGTCCGCCACTGGTGGTTGGGCCCCGCCCCAACCTCGGCCCCTAGCATGGCCACGTCCTCTGCCCCTAGCGGGAGCTGCCTGGGGCTCGGACTGCTGATCGGTGGATGAGGAATCACGTATTCTCGCCATATGCGAAAGAACATAGTAGAAATTCAATAAGCATTGAGAAACCAAATCGCACGACAAGAAAGAGCAAATGAGAGATTTTTCCTAACTCAATAGACTCTGGTGAACAAGTACAGACGTCTCCGTACCTACCCCTCAGACTCTACTAAGTTTGTCCGTGAGTTGTGAGACCCCTGTAACCTAGTGCTCCGGTACCAACTTGTCACGACCCGAATTTCCCACCATCGGGATCGTGATGGCGCCTACTCGTGGTAGCTATGCAAGCCTATTCAATTACCTTTCCATTACTAAAGAATTATTTTAACAGTTCGTAGCATCAATATAGAACATGAAATTTAATAAGAACAATAGCGTAAGTTTGATTTATAAATACGAATCAAAATGCAAAATAGTCAATAATAGACTCTACCCAAGATTTGGTCTCACATTACTCACGAACCACTAAGAATATGCTAAATACAAAGGTCTGAAAGAAATATATAAGTTGTCTGTCTTGAAAACAATGAGGCAACAATCAAAAAGAGAACATAAAGATGAGACATCGGGCCTGCGGATGCCTGCAAGGCTACCTCAATCTCATGAAAATGAAAGCCTGCTCCCGCACTAATGTTGCTGCTGCTCCTCCTCAAAACCTGGACCTGTGCAAAAATGCACAGAAGTGTAGCATCAGCACAACCGACCCCATGTGCTGGTAAGTGTCTAGCCTAACCCCGGCGAAGTAGTGACGAGGCTAGACTAGATACCACATAAATCTGTGCAGTTATAAATATACAACGGAAACGAAATACCAAACAACTAACAACATGGGAGGGGAAACATGCTATAGGGAGATACAACATTAACAGTAATCTAGAGTGACAGACCAAAGCGGTTAGATTCACCGAAAACAAGGTATCAACACTCATTATAAACACATGATATCAACAACTGTTGCGGCGAGCAACCCGCTCCACAATTATCACTGTTGCAGCATGCAACCCGACCCATATCATTTATCATGAATCATTGTTGCGGCGCGCAACCCGATCCTCACATCTTATTGTTGCGGCGTGCAACCCGATCCTCAATATTATCGTTGCGGCGTGCAACCCGCTCCTCAATATCATTTAACAGCCTCATTCCCCAAACAACAATCACAATTAAGAGACATAAAAATAAGCAAATATTTGACAACATCCCGGCAAGGGTAAGAATCCAACAAGTTCAACCAAACGTCCCGGCAAGGGAATAATTAACAATGCTTTCTCTTTCTTACTTATTCTTATCTTATAATTCACTCTTCTAGTTTGAGCTAACGCTCCAAATAATCAAGTCATTTCGTATACCTTCAATATTCGTATCACAATTCGAGCCAATGCTCCCATGAATCAAATAATCATTTACCGTTCACATGTTATTCACAACATTTAGAAATCCTCCAATAAACACGGAGTTCACAGCCAAGTCATGATAATCACCTTATAAGGACTCACGGTCATGCTAGACACCAATGTATAGATACTCGTCACCATGCCTATACATCTTACTTGATCACATAGCAATTAGCAATAACACTCAACTCTTATTCCCTCAAGCTTGGGTTAAACCAAACACTTACCTCAAAGCCTTGAAATCCACTAAATCCTCAACTATCGCTTTACCTCGCGGTTCCACCTCCAATACAGAGATATCTAGACATAATTAATTCAATACTATCAATAAAGACTCAATGGCAACGTCCCATAGCCTAGATATGAATTGTCTAGCATTCTTCCAAAAATATCTAAAATTAGACACCGGGCCCACATGGTCCAAACTCGAGGCTCAGGCCAAAACCCAATCGCTCATACCCCACGAGTCTAAATATATAATTTGTTTTAAGATTCGACCCCAAATTGAGGTTGAATCGCCCAAAATTCTCAAAACCCTAACTCTTCCCAAAACCCATAATTTCTACTTTGAATTCATGATTTAGGGCTAGGATTTTAGTAATTAATGAAGGAAATTGAAGAAAACAAGTTAAACAATGCTTACCCAAGAAGTTTTGATGACGAAGTGCTCTAAAATTCGCCCTAGGACTTTGGAGAAGGAAGAGTTCGTGAAGTGTTATGTTTTTCCCGTCACTGGTTCTTTTTTTGGGCATTTTAATAACTGGGCAAAATTACCCTATGCGATCGCGGGAGACGGATTGCGATCGCATAGGGTCAGGTCTGGTAGGCACTACGATCGCGAGGGGTCATAGTGCGATCGCGTAGCAGGGGCAGGCTGACTATTGCGATTGCGTAGAGATAATTTCGGGCATCTGAGACCTACATTGTGAGAACGCGGAAGGTGGCATGCGTTCACATAGAATAAGCTGGACTGTTGAAGTTTTACACTATGCGATCGCGGGGGAAGGCTATGCGATCACATAGACAAGGAACTGGGCAACAGCAGATCAGAAGTTTCTACAACTTTTCTTAAGTTCAAACACCCCGAAACACCTACAAAAACACTCCCTAGCCCTCGAGGCTCCTCACCAAATACACACACTAACTCAATAATACCCTACAAACTCAGTCGAGCGAACAAATCGCCAAAACAACATCAAAATCAATGAATCAAGCCTCAAAATTATCATTTTTCATTATAACTTCATAAACTTCCAACTTTAGTTATCTAGGTCCGAAACACCTCAAACGACGTCCGATTTCGACCAAACTTCACAGAAAGCACTTAAACAATATATAAGACTTATAGCGGGCGTCGGAACCAAAAATACGAGCCCGATACCATAGTATTTTAATCAGTTTTTATTTCCAATTTCCTTAATAATTTCAAAAAAACAATTTCATAGAAAAATTCTTTTCTCGGGCTCTAGACCTCAGAATTCGACTCCGGGCACATGCCCGAGTCCCATATTTTTCTACGGACCTTCCGGGACCGTCCGATCTCGGCTCCGGGTCCGTTTACCAGAAATGTTGACCAAAGTCAACTTTAATCATATTAATATCAAAATTCTTCAAATTTTTCACAAAATTCACATATTTCAACATAAACGTTTTCCGGCTATGCGCTCGGACTGCGCACGTAAATTGAGGCAAGTAAAAATGAGGCTTTCAAGACCTCGGAAGCACGGAATGGATGAGGAAATAGGTGATGACCCTTTGGGTTGTCACATGACCTCATTTTTACTTGCCTCGATTTGCGTGCACAGTCCGGACACGTTGCTGGAAAACTTTTATGTTGAAATATGTGAAGACCCTTTGGGTCGTCACACAGGAAAATTAGGCGAAAAATAATTCAAAAACCCTAATAGAGATTAATTAAGATTACAATAATAAAGCAAGGAATTTGAATAAAGAAAAACATGTAAATAAGAATACAGAATGAACCAATAGGACTAGTAACTTTGAAAAGCTCATCATCGAATCAAACCATCAAACAATTAAAGTTTTAACATGAATCAACTAGGGCTTATGCAACTTCAGCATAAGTCAGTCACGAACACTTAAAAACAAAAGACTGAGCGTTCAAAAATAAATAAATAAAACCTTTTGATAAGACGACTTAGGGTAAACCCTAGTTTAGGACAAATGAGAAATCAATTGAAAATCAGAAAAACTTTCAAGGAAAACATGTGAGATATGTTCGATTTATCTCAGATATACAGATCTGAGAAGATTGAAGATAAAAATTAGGGTTTTTTAGAAAGCATGACATAGATAAGAACATAGTCCTAGAAAATCATGGATTCTTATCAAAATAGGAGAGGTTTCTTACTCATGGTCGAGCAAACGGCTTGAAACAGGCAAAGAAATCAAAGGTGCAAACCAGACTGCCTAGGTCCCTTGAGATCTTCCCAAGGATCTAAGAAACTGATGAACCATAGCAAGTAGGAGGCCAGTATATGCCTGAGACGACATAGAAACATCATAGAACGAAGGGTTAAATTGGTGATGGCGCCTGAGGATTAGGGTTTGGATAGAGTGCATTTAAGAGAGAAAGGAAAGGGTGACGTCAGGGTCTGGTGGAAATGAATTAAGTTAGGAGGAGGGTCGTTTGTAATTAAAATGGTAAGAATCAGTACGGGTCGTTGATCTCAGAGATCAACGACCAGGATTAGGGGGCTTGGTTTGGGTTTAGATTAAATGGGGTTGGGTTTGACCGAGTTGGGCCTGGTCTTAGTGGGTTAGGGGTTGAAATTGGGTTGTTCAATTAGGCTAAATCCAAAATAAGAGGGATATTTATTAAATACCTAGGTATTTGAATAAAAATATTTTATAAAATAATTAACAATGAGAAAAAATAATTTTCATGCACGGAGATACTTTAAAATAGTTATTCAATATTTTAAAAATATAACGGGCTAATTTCTGGTAAAATAATACGATGACGTATGCATAGGCTATAATTACAAAATTATTGCAATTGTAACCAAAAGGTGTAAATCTGGCCATTTGTGAAATAATTGGAACTTAATAGGACCATAAATGGTAATATTAAATCAAGAAATATTTTAAAATCATCTATAATGTAATTTTATAATTATTTATATGAATCAAATATTGTAAAAATTATAAAAAAATATCAATTGATGCTAATGCATAGTTTTAAAGGTATGTATGCATTTCAAAAAATATTATAGGAAAATTTTGGGTATCAACAGCTACCCTTCTTTACCCGAAAATGATGGAAGAGTTTTCGGGTAAAGAAATGATGGCCAATTTTTTTCGAACGGGCGCAGATAATGCGATGACGTAAAGAGGGGTAGCTCTCAAAGACCAGCCTGGAAAATATAGGCCAAACCCTGATCTTTGAGCTACCTACATATCCTTGGTTTTACAGGAATCGGGCCATGAGTAGTTATAGATCCACCGGTGAATGAAGCTGATGAAGTTGTTATAGGAATGGTTGCCAATTTAAGCAAAGGCTCTTTTATGCAGGGTAATGTTCCACCTACATGGTGTGAGCACGTGATTTTTGCCCTACATGAAGATAACTCCTAAAAAATATACTAAAAATAATTTTAATTAATTTTTAGGTATTTTTTCTTTATTTAGTTGCATGGCATGTATTTTTAACATTTTTTAAAAATTATAGAAAAAAAAAACCATACAAAATGTCACATTTTAATTTCAAGCCACCTTAGGTTTAATTTGCATTTAGGAATTAGTTACATTGAACTAATTGTGCTATTAATTAAAAATAAAAAAATGATCATTTTTACATAGTTAGATAATTAGCTTAATTTTACAATTTGAATTAATTTAGGAATTTAGTTTAGGTTTTTAATTAATTAAAGAAAGAAA
>MU679293.1:66050-91396 GCA_026770625.1 Nicotiana glauca | reverse complement strand
AATTGAACCAAGTCCAGGCCCAATTGTAAACCCCTCTACCCGGTCCAAGAGACCTGCCAAAACGACGTCTGAACGACGTCGTATTTGTCACGTTCCCTTTGAACCGTTAGATCACACCGGTTCAACGGCCAAGATTAGCCAACCCGATCCAAAACTACCCGCCTGACCCGTTACCCGTCTCGACCCAACCCTTTATTAAACCAAACGGCCCCGTATCACCTTAAACGACCCCGTCTCTTTGCCCATCATTTAATCCAAGCCGTTCAGATCGTTTGATCCAACGGCTCAGATTATTTGAGCCATTCCAATATACCCAAAACCCCCAAAACCCGTTTTACCTCGCCTCATTTCCCAAAAGCCCCCTCTCTCTCACTATCGTCTCTCTCGTCTCCAGAGAACGAACCAAACAACCCCCCAAGAACCCTAGCCAGCCGCCACCTTTCTCCTTCGCCTGAAACCCGGCGGCGACAATGCCGCCGGTCACCAAACTAACATCACGGAACCCCCATCACACCCCAAACCCAAATTCACAAGTCACTTACCTCGAATCATCTTTGAACATCTCGAATCTTCGATCGAAGATTCGAGTCAAAACTCAACCAATGCCAAACCGTCCCAAAATGATACCAAACACTTCCCTAGCCTCCCTCGTCACCAAACCATAATTGGTTTGGCTCGAATCAAGCCCAAACCCCTTGAACCCCAATCCGAGCCCCCAAGAACCCTAGAAGATTTAAGTCTGTTGAGGATTTGTTTTGAGGTTTCAACAGGCTTTAGTCAAAGTGTTCTCACTTGAGAACACTCGATTAAATCCTGTTTGGCCTCAAAAAGCTTCGAAGTTCAAAATGGTCCAAGTCCGATTTCTGATTTTTTCACTCTTGAGGTATTTCTTCTTTTCTTTTATCGTTATTTGTTTGTTTGTTAGTTATGTGTGTTATTTCTATCCTTTTTGATTTCTCGCTGAATTTTTTCTGTCCTCCTCCTCGAGACCTTTTATTTGGTCAAATTGTTGTTTCTATTTTGTTTGATTGATTGTGTTTGCCATATAATATGTATTCGTTTCGATTAGCGTCGTCGAATAGTTAGTTTCGTATTTTTCTATTTTTTGTTTAAGTACTGTGAATCACTAGATTAATATGTCGATTATTTGTTATCGATTATACGTGTTGTAATCGACAAAACGAATGTCGTCGATTAATTTCGTAAGTCTGCCTGTTAGAACACTGGACAGTGATTGACACTGTTAGTTTGGTCCAAGACCACTGTTGAAGCAAAACCTGATTTGTTTGTTGTTTGTGAATTAGGAAGTGAATTGGTTATAGCTGTTTAACTGTGATAAATACAGAGTTTAGTTGGCCTACTAAATGGTACTCAATGCACCCTTAAAGCTAATGAATAAACTAAGTGAAAGGCTGTCCAGTAGTGCAGAATTACAGCTTGTTTAAACATAAGTAATGGGAAATCAGAATCTAACATCAGTTAATGTTCAAAAGAGTGCAATGCACATGGAAATAGACTGGTGGAACCTGCTGGACAGCAGGGTGTTCCACCAGTTTCTGCACTTCAGGAATTGTTTAATAATAAAACCCATACCTAGACAATGTAAGGTGGAAAAACAGAGGGAATAACATGGGGTTAATCAGTTTAAAACAATTAAAAAGGGGCTGCAGGGCTGGTTCAGTTGGGTTATATAAGGGGAGAACCTTAGAGATTTTAGGGGGACCGGATGGAATACACATTCTAGGATATACATTCTGGTATAAGATACAATCCTAAAGGAGAGAGCAGGGGATTTCCATTTTTGAGAGTCTGTTGAGTCCTTTAAAAAAAAATCTGTCTAAAAGAGTTCAAGAGCTTCAAGCATTCAAAGAGTGAAGAGAGCTTTGAAGTGATTAGTTAAAAGATTTGAACTCAGTATTAGGCAACTCGAGTCCCTGAACACTCTTACATTGCTCTCAAGATCAGAAATAGCTGAGCTTTTCTCTGTTTCTGTTTCCCTGTTTGAGTGTCCAAGGGTATCTGAAGGTTTCTGTTGAGTTACTTGGGTTTGTTATTGTTGCTGTCTGGTCTTCTGAAATTGCTGTTTGGTTGCTTTAAATTCCTCTGTTTGGTTTAGCCTATTGCTGGGATTGCAATCTACTACTAGGCTGCCCACTACTGTGTCACTAGTGGTTCTATTTGCTTGCTGGGATCTGTCGCTGTTTGCTGTTGTATTTGCTGAGCCATAGCTGACCTTGCCCCTTTTTTTTTGCTGTTGAAATTTCAGGTACACAGTCTCGAACTCATGATTGGTGTAGACTTTGAATTAAGCTGGAAATAAGAATGTTGGCTTTACGCTCTTAGATCACTGTTTTGTTAATTTCAGAATTAGATTAAATCTTTTATGTGCGCTTGTTAGTTTGTAAGGCATATCTGTATAACTAAAACTGTTGTATGCTTTGATTTAAATCATGGACTGCAAAATTGAGTCAACCTCGTTAGCATGTAAATTTTGTCAACATTAGTACTAAGTTTGAATTTCTGTTCAAAGCTTACGTTGACTAAAGTTTAGATAAAAAACAGTTAAGTTCCAAGTGGATAGCTTCATAATGAATCCTTAGAATTAGCCTTGTAATTCAGTAGCCAGTCTCTTTATTTAGTTTGTAGCCTTCACTAATCAATTGTCCTATTTTAACAAGTCGCGTGCGAACACATATTTTCAATCTAGTTGGTAAGAGAGTTCGAGATGTATTAAAATCAGGATATACACGCTCATGTCTTGTTAAGAGTTTTATTTGAATCAGATACAATCCCGATTATTTAGTTGCGAATTTTAGTTAAAAAATAAAATCGCTTCACGCCTCAACGCTTTGCGTAAGTTAATCGAAAAAATAACTTCGATAGGCATCTACATGGACTAAAGTATTATCAAAAGTCGATGTTTTCGTTTGACTTGGCATAGATTAAAAATGAACGATCCAGACACATGTTGGACCTATAGGATTGAGATTAGGCCCGATTTGTTTGAAATATTTAAAGGGACGGTTTTTGGACCTATAAAAGCGGTTTAAAGTTGACTAAAAGCACATAGGTTATAACATGTATTAAAATCAGATATTTTTGCCATTTACAATAGCTTAAGCGACCGTGCTAGAACCACGGGATTCGGGGGTGCCTAACACCTTCCCTCGGATCAACAGAATTCCTTACTTAGAATTTCTGGTTCGCAGACTTCATTTGGAAAGTCGAAATTTCCTCGATTCGGGATTTAAATAAATTGGTGACTTGGGACACCTTTGATTTATTCCAAGTGGCGACTCTGAAATAAACGAAATAACCCCGTTTCGAATATTGTCACTTTAAATGGAAAAACTCCCTCGCCCATTTTACCCCTCGGGGTGGGCGCGCCAAAAGGAGGTGTGACACCCCTTATTACATCATGCTAAAAGAAAGATAAAGAAGCTAGACTTGAACTATAGCCTATTAATTACAAAGACTTATTCTTGAACTTGCTCTGTTCTCGTTGTTGCCTTGTCGCCTTGTATTTCCCTACAACAATTCTTTTGTTGCTGTCTTGCACCGACTTCTTGAGTGTTCTTCCTTTTCTTCAGGCGGGTACTTGATTTCTAATCTTTTAAATTTTCTCGTCTTGATCATTGTCGTCTTCCCCTGCTCTCCAGGCAGGCTCCCGACTTCTTGATCTTGAATTGTGTTCCTCCGTTCTCCATGCGTGTTCCTGACTTTAACAACTTGAAAGGTACACCTTTGTTCTCCAGGCAGGCTCCTGACTTCAAAACTGAAAAGGTACACCTCTGTTCTCCAGGCGGGCTCCTGACTTCAAAACTTAAACGGTACGCCTCCATTCTCCAGGCGGTCTCCTAACTTCAACAACTTAAAAGGTACGCCTCCGTTCTCCAGGTGGGCTACTGACTTCAAAACTTAAAAGGTATGCCTCCGTTCTCCAGGTGAGCTCTTGACTTCAAAACTTAAAAGGTACGCCTCCGTTCTCCAGGCGGGCTCCTGACTTCAACAACTTAAAAAGTACACCTTTGTTCTCCAGGCGGGCTCCTAACTTCAACAACTTAAAATGTACGCCTTTGTTCTCTAGGCGGGCTCCTGACTTCAACAACTTAAAAGGTACGCCTCTGTTCTCTAGGCGGGCTCCTGACTTCAATAACTTAAAAGGTACGCCTCTATTCTCCAAGTGTGCTCCTGACTTCAAAACTTGAAAGGTGCGCCTCTGTTCTCCAGGCGGGCTCTTGACTTCTGAAATTTAAAAGGTAAACCTCGGTTCTCCAGGCGGGCTCCTGACTTCAAAACTTGAATGTATTCCTCTGTTATACGGGCGGACTCCCGACTTCAAAAATTAAATGTATTCCTCTGTTATACGGGCGGGCTTCCGACTTCAAAACTTGAATGTATTCCTCTATTATACGGGCGGGCTCCCGACTTCAAAACTTGAATGTATTCCTCCTAATCCCGTGTCGTCTTCCCTATTCTTCAGATGGGTACCTGATTTCAACAAAAAATAAAAGGAAATTTTCTGCCCCAGTTTGATAGCTGAGTGCATCTGTGAGTGTTATCTGAATCATGTTACTAAACACTTTTAACAATTTTAAAAGTTATGTCCCATTATTTAGGTGAGTCCTGAACATCTTTTGGTAAATTACTTGTTTCAATACTACATCATTCTCCTGCTGCTGGATCTTTTGTTGTTGTTTTCCTTTTTTTTTCTTTTTTTTCAAGATAATTTTAAGGTTACATCCCATTATCCAGGAGGGTCCTGACAACTCCTAATTCAAATTGGGTAAAAAGGTGAAAAAAGATGGTGTTTCCTTTTGGGGGAAAAAAGGTGGAAAAAGATTGTATTTCTTTGGGTGAATTTGTGTTAAATTCTGGTACTCATGCTTATTTTAAATTTTAAATTGAATCCCACTTTTCAGGAGGGTCCTGAAAATTTACGGTCATACCTGTTTGGTACTTGCATTTCCTTACTATGGGTTTCTCCAAAAAAAAACGAGATTTCTGCCTCTGTTTCAATTAAAGAGAAATCTCGTCAATTTAAAATGTGGTGGTTGGTTGTGATACTCTTGCTGGCGATGGCTTTTTCTTCGCTCCTTTCCGTATTCTGTTTTGTCTGACTGTCTTGAACTTGGTCGAGAATTTTCGACCTTCTGACTACTCCTTATTCACAAACTTCCCAACTATTGCTTTCCATTTCTAGTCTTCTTCTCTGATCCCATATATTTCCCATGATAACTGATTTCCACTCGAAGACCTTTCCTGTTTATTGATTAACCACTTTCTCTGTCATCCGTATCACTGAAATACCTTTTCTCCATTCAGACCCAACATCTTCTATTTGTTGCATTGCTCATGAACCGGCATCTACCCGACCTTTGTGTTTCATTTGATCCCCAAGCATATTGATTGTTACCAACTTCATCACGCATGTCGCTCTTTCCTGATTTAAACCACTGGCCTTGGCCTTGAGGTCTATAACCTTTGATTTCTGCTCGGAAATACCTTGCTTGTCACTGGTCCACCCTTTTTGTCAATCTTATCACAGAATATACCTTTGATCCATTCATCCAACACCCTCCATCTGTTGCATTCTCCATGAATTAATATGGACCCAACCTTTGTATTTTGCAGGGATCCCAAAGCATGTTGATTATTACCAGCTCAGTATGCTTGTTGTTATTACCTGACTTATGCCACTTTGATGTACTAGCCAGATCGCGTTTTGTACAATTGGAAAGCTGATGGCAAATTTTGAAATCATTTCTCACTTGTTCTGACCAAACAGACTCAAGAATAAAAAGTGGACAAGAAAAATGAATAGAGTGAAGGACAAAAGGAAGAAGATGGTTCCTAACAAGAAAAACTACAAGGTAGAAACCTATCGGATGTGGATACTAACTCTAATGACCGTGACATACGCTTGCGACCTATTCTATTAAGAAATTCCGATGTTCAGCTCTTGTCGTACCTTTTTCCATGAAATGGGACTTCCATGCTCCGTACATCCAATTTGATTCACAATCCTTATTCGACTTGTAGTGCTTGAAGGGTTTTCACTATCAAGTCTCTCTCATTTTGGTCTTTCTCTTAACTTACAGTCGCCTCAAGGTGCCCGTGGAGGTTTTCACCAATGAGACTCTCTCATTTTTTTTCTTTTATTCTTCTCATCTTTCGTCGCCTTACGGTGCCCATGCGGGTCTTCACCAATAAAACTCTCACATTTTCATTATTTTTCTGCTTGGACTGGAGTGTTGCCCCTGGCATGAATCATCTTTATCTGCTCGACTTGGCATCTTTTGAAGACTGATCAGAAGGTCTTTCTTTGGGAGGTAACGTGGGCTTTTGGATAGGTTAAGAAATAAAGGGTATTAAAGGCTCAAAACAAATCAACATGGGTTCAAAATTACAACCTTCGAAACCAGATTTTTTTACAACAACCACAACTTCTGCCCCAGTTTCTTGCTTGGGGATCTTTTGATTTTTGTTTCACTATGACCGAGCTGTGAGGCTGTCTACGTATCCTTAAAAGAATCAGGTAAAATGTAGTTCACACGTATGAATTGCATTGTTGTTGTGATTTTTCTTTTCTTTATTTCTTTTCTCTTTTGTTGTTTTGTTATTTTTTTTGTTTTTTTTCTTTTTCCTTTTTCTTTTCTCTCTTTTTTTTCTTTTTCTTTTTTTTCATTCTTTTTCTTTACTTAGCTTTCATGCTTGTGTTTCTAATCTTTGCTACTGATTCCGAAAGAGGGGTATGAAAGAAAACAAATAAGGCTCAAAGGGGTAACGAATGATAAAGTATTTAGATGGCAAAACAAAATGCCTTCGTCATTCCAATCTTCAAAACATGCCAAGTACAAACAATACAATTAAACAAACACTTGTAACATCTTCTGATTGTGCCAGATTTGATAATCATATCCACATATTTGCCTTTTCCATTTGTCAATTTTTAAAGCGCTATTGGACAAAACTCTCACTCTCATTACCACGAACGACCCCTGTCAATTTTGCCAACTTGCTTTTACGGTTTCTTTATGTTTTATCTTCCCCAGTTTCACAGGGCTCGGACTTCAAATACTCTCAAAATGTCCAAATCTGGTTTTATTTTCAAAAATGGTTTCATTGCTTCCTGACTTTCAAATATCAGATTGAGAATTATGCATACATGTCATGTCACTAGAATCGACACTAGACAAAAAGACAAAACAAAAGGATAAAAAGAAATAAACAAAGAAAATGACTGGAAGTAACAAAAGACTGGAATTTGCATTAGACAAACGGTGAAACGGTTCGCATAACAAAACAAACAAAACAAACTGGAGTACAATCTTGGAATAAAACTAAAACAAACCTGGATAACACTAAACGAACCACTACGACTAAACAGGCTAGACAAAAATGAAAGGATAAGAGGGTTTGACCACAAAGACAATATCCGGATTACAACCCTAAAAATAACCCGGACAACAGAAACGACCACAAAATGAACCACCAAGACTCCTCCCTGGATAACCAAGAAAAGAGCGTCTTTCCAATCGACTAGCTCACCATCTTAGCCACTGACTTTTGCATCAAGAGTACTAGGACCTTCGCAAGTCTCCATCACATTGTTCTTAATGAATTCCCTTTCCAAATAAATCATACCCAACATGTGCATCTCATTTTGCACAGGCGATTGACTTTTGCTAATGTCCGCCGCATCTGGATTTGGCGTGACAATGTCGCCTGCATTAATAAGCTTCTGAATTGCATTCTTCAGATTCCAACACTTCTCTATGTCATGTCACGGGGCATTCGAGCAATATGTGCACCTTTGGGAAAAATCAAACTTTTTTGGAAGAGGGTTTGGTATTTTTATCTATATAGGCTTCAACATGCCCGAACTCCTTAGCCTCTGAAACAGATTGGCGTATGACCCTTCCAATGGAGTGTATATTTTCTTCTTCCACAACCTCTCATCCCTACTTGCTTGATTGGGCCGAAAACCTAATCTAGGGGGTTTCTGGCAGGCTCGTGGTAGTAGATAAGCATTTTGTGGAGCCGGGTACTGGAAAAGTGATGTATGACTCTGAGAGTTCTGTGGAGAGAAGTGGCATTGGGAAGGGTCACCTGGTGCACAAGGATATCCACGGGGATGGTGTCGGGGCTGGGAGTGTTGACCAGGAAAACTAATTGGATCATCTTTTCTGCTTCCCCCTCCCCCACTCAAGCTTGCTGGGATATTCTGAATGTCTTTCGACCAACTCATGATCTTGCCAGACTTGATTCCTTCTTCTACTAACTCCCCCATTCTCAAAACCTCATCGAAAGGTCTACCCACGATCGGGATCAAATGATTAAAGTAGGTGGGACCCTGGGCTTGTAGGAAAAGCTCAACCATTTCTTCTTCGCCAATCAGGGTACTGACTCGAGCAGCTTGC
The DNA here is from genome assembly GCA_026770625.1 of Nicotiana glauca. Taxonomy (NCBI): domain Eukaryota; kingdom Viridiplantae; phylum Streptophyta; class Magnoliopsida; order Solanales; family Solanaceae; genus Nicotiana; species Nicotiana glauca. Next base: position 82,973 of record MU679293.1, on the reverse strand, counting down.
TCCCTCCATCTGAGCCCAAACTCCCTAAAGTTTTCCTCCAGCTTCTTTTCCATCTTAGATAGGGAAGAGAGATCTGGGGTAATAGTTGATTTGCATTGAAAGTATCGGACAAAGTCTTGAGCCATGTCACCCGATGTAGGCTACTTATCAACATATTGACAATTTTGCCAGTCCAAAGTTGCCCCAGTTAGGCTCTTACTGAAATATGCCATCATCAAGTCATCTTTATCTCCCACACTTCTCATTTCATTGCAATAAACCTTCAGGTGAGCTATCGGATCCCCAAACCCATTATACAAGCTGAATTTTGGTACTTTAAACCCCATGGATAGGCGAATGTCAGGAGACACAGACGATTATTTATAGTCCACGCTAACCTGATCCCTCATTCCTTGTTTGTCCCTTAAGGACTGTTCTATGCTTTTTAGCTTCCTGGGTACCCCATCTAACCCTTCTCTTCCTGTGAATTTTCATTCTCAACATGAGGCTCATCCCGTGTGCCTTGCTTGTGTGAATTGGGAATCTTGTGAGCAGTCTCGGAAGGGTAATATTGGGCGTTATGAGTTTTTGGCGGGTGTTCATTGTCGAGAACAGTGGATGTGACCGGATGCCACTTTTGGGAAAATATAGTTGGACGACGAGTGATGGAGCTACTAAGGTGGCTGGGAAAGCTGTGATAAGCGGGTAAATATGGAGAGTGTGGAGGATCGCCTGGCGTTGTGTCCGGAGTTTGGATGAGGACAACGTTTAGGAAGCTGGGTGGTGGTGGGGGTGGTGTTTTCCCAGTCATCCATGCCCGATACATGTCTGCCACGTGTTGTCTCAACATCTTTACCTCTTCTACCAATCCGTTGTCCTGTTCAATCCGCTGCTTTCGGGCACCGGTATCAACCAACTCAGTTCTGTTATTCTCTGCCATTGCCTTTTGCCTTTGTGTTGTATGGAAAAGTTACTTTAAAAACCACAAACCAACCACCTTTCTGAAATGATATGACAAAATGAAACATCACGTTAGCGTTAGGGCATTTAACATATTGGTACCCGCACATTTGGGGAATGAATGCACCTAAGCAGTTAACACTTCCTATTATGCTTTTGATCGGTCGCATGCGTCATCCCGACCTTTTCCTATTTCCGATTGCAAACTTTCACTTCTTTTTTTTCTCTTATTTTTCTTCTTTGTTTTCTCTTTGTTTTTATTCTCTCTTTCTCTCGATTTCTTACTTTCTTTCTTGTTTTTTCACTCTTTTTCTTTTCTCTCTTTTCTTACTGCTCTCTTTTTTTTTCTCTTTTCTTCTTTTTTTTATTTTGTTATGGTCAAATCCTATGGAGATTGCCTACGTATCATGACCCAGTATGAATCAGGCCGAGCGTAGTTCTGGCTGATAAGTGCAAAATGACTATAAAAAAATTGGATTTTTTTCAAATTTTCCATAAAAGAAAAATGTGTTTATTACAACGACACCTTTTATTACAAGATTAACGGATTCTAAAAGATTCTAACATCAATTGACAATACAGTCTAAAAATAGACTAACAGACAAATACAGATATTTTTTTTAAAAAAAATCATCACTGTTTCTCAAAATTTCATAAAAATATCTGGTCTTTTCAATACAGCTTTTCAGCACTTCAAAGAAGATTTAAAGGCTGTATTTACTAACTGGCCAAATTTTTTTAGAAATGACCAAAGACGATTGTTCTTGCAAAAACGGCCTTCTGGCGTCCTTTTGGGGACATTCCGCTATTTTGGACAAGAATCACATTACCTTCACTTATGGAAAAAGGACGACATTTATTTACCCTATAAAAATTCTCTTTTTTTTAATAATTTTTCTCTCAAATAGTTGAACCCGATATGGGTTGCCTACGTATCTCACATCCGGTGAGAATCAAACTTACGTAGTTCTGCTTATTTTGACAAACCAACTATTTTTCTAAACAAATATTTATAACAAATCTCTTTTCTTCTTTTTTCTTTTGAAATTTTTGCAGAGTCTCGGCATATTTTGGACACTGATTTTTCAAAACAAGTATTTTATTATATTTTTTCCTTTTTTCTCATTTTCTCTCAACTTTCTTCCCATTTTTTTTAATACCGGTCAACATGCAGATCCAAAGAAAATAAATGCACAAGTAGCAAGTAAGATGCATCATGCTGGTCTCTTTATTTTTGGTACACCTGTCCTATACAGACCCAACCCCTGTGTTGAGTCTCCAAAGTCAAATGCACATGATGCAAACAAACTTTCCTACTAGGGATTCGGCATGAGGCTAAGTTATTCTAAGTTCAAAACATGGGTATATGTTCTAGACTGTGTACCCAAGCGGACAACTTGATTCGAGGAGGGGGCTACATACCGGGAACCAAAAGGCCATTCGGCTTAGTAACTTGTCCGACCTCTTTCTTACTTTAAAGTATGACACTAACAGAATAGGGAGTCTCGACCAGCGAGCACATCCCCGGAGGTGAGAAGAGAGAGGTTTCGTAACACTTTTATATATAGAATTCAAATAATATCAAAGCGGTAAAAGTATCACATAGAACATTAGGCCCAAACACGTAATAAAATCAGATAATAAATAAATCCAAATACAACAATTATTCTAAGCTCGAATTCTGAACCCTGAACCAAAAGTTCTGGGTTCTCATCCCCAGTAGAGTCGCCAGAGCTGTCACACCTCCCTTTTACCTACACTACCCCCAGAAGGGCATAATAAAGGGAGTTTTTCCAATTAAAGGACAATTAAAACGGGGTTTATTTAAAGGATTCAGAGTTGCCACTTGGGATAATTTTATGGTGTCCCAAGTCACCGGTTGAATTCCGAATCGAGGAATATATTGACTCTGTTTAACAGTCTGCGCATCAAAAATCCGAGTAAGAAATTCTGTTAACCCGGGAGAAGGTGTTAGGCATTCCCGAGTTTCGTGGTTCTAGCACAGTCGCTCAACTGTCATATTCGGCTTAAATTATTTGATTTTTAACAATTATGAACCTATGTGCAAATTTTAACTCTTAACTGCTTTTATTATTATTTTTTAAAGAAAATTGCAACGTCATTAAAACACATCTCAAACCACGTCACATAAATGTACCCGTGGTTTTTGACACATTTTAACATCGTTAAGATTTGGATTTGGGTCACATAAATGTGCACCCGAGTTTAGGAAAGTGGATTATTAAATATGCGCCTAAAGTAACTACGCGTTTGCACTTTTTGCGAGGGCCACGGAATTTGCTAAATGACATGCCTCCAATTCTAAGGTTGAACTAAAACTAATTACACGAGGGCCACGCAATTATCACTTTTATCTGGCATAGTGCTCCTCGAATTATTCTAACTAAATTGCTAACTTAACTCATGAGGGCCATAAGTTGTTACGAATGCATACTCCGGATTAATTTTTAGAATTACGGTCATGTTACGTGAACGTATACGCAACCACAATTGTATATTAAACGGTCCTAAAGGCTTGCTACGAAAATTAATCAATTTTATATCTAGACTAACCCAAAGGCCATGGACAATTTATTATCTATTATGGCCCACCACAACTACTTAGGATAGATTACATTATATTAGCCCACTTTTGGGAAAGATGACTCCCGGATTCAAGTGACAACAGCCCATAATTAAAGGAAATCGGACCCAAATTAGGGCCTAAAACTGGGCAGATTCTGCCAAGAGGCATCAGGCCTTCTTGGGCCAAAGACGAAGACCCAACTGTGTGATTCACTACCACTACTTGGAACACATTGCATTCTTCATGGGCAAACTTGGGACTAAAACCAGTACTGATCGTTTCTTCCAATTTTAAAACAGTTATGAAGTGTATATTTGATGCCAAATCTTATTCTATAACAAGGATAATAACTGACACGACAAAGCTCACAGAAAATTTATGTCCCCATTCAAAGTATACTGCATTCATGGCTTCTAACCAAGCATCAATGTGATTTCAAAAATAATTTCTATCATGGCCTCAAATCTTCCTTATCCCAATATGGAGCCAAAACAATAAAATAAAAAAAATGATTATGTGAACCTTTAATATTGACGAACACACTTTGTTTTACTAACACTTATACATCTATTTTGCATATGCTAAAATTTAAAGTGCAGAACAATCCAACCAATATTCAGAGGTGATAACCTTAAGATCTTTAAACTGGTATCATGAGAGCAGAAATTATCAAGTTCTCAAAGCACACTTTGAACAAATTTATCAAGAACTATCAATATACATCTCCATACCACTCAATGATTTCCCATAACTATCAAGCAACCCCTGAAGCCATGACTTATGCTAAACAAAACGAAAGCAGCCTACGATGAACTAAGATTAATTCCTAAATCAGTGACTCACACAGATTTGTACATGATCCAGAGAGTAATGCAAACTAGACCAACAAAGACAACAAATATCGTCTTATGAATCCATCCAAACATGAAATACACACATAGTCCAATATTCAGTCCTACAAGACTAACGATTGCTACAACATCAAACATGAATTTCAATTATTAAAGTCCATCATTCACTTATTAATACATATGCAAAGTGATACTGCAAATTATTTTCATATAACCAACTTCAGAGAACAAATAGAAACCATAATTAACATTTATAGAGAAACATAATTAAAAAGAAAGGGGAAATCAGCTTCAAATGGCGTCTTCATTTAATCAAAACTTCAGCTCTATTACATGTTCAACACTCAAACCTCAATCATGAGCTAATAAGGTACCTGGAAATTTGCAAGGAAATAGGGATGAAGAATCAGTCAAACAGCAACAGAAAAGTACCCAGATTCACACAACTAGGAGTGCAATTGATTCAGAAAGACCAGTAGAACAGTAGACCAAACTACAAACTTTAAACCAGACTTGTGAAATCCAAGCTCAATTCAATTCCACACTTAAATGAATCAGAAACTGTTTCAGCACATTAAAACTTTAAAATCACAGAAGAAACTCAATGTAATAGTGATTCTGTGAAATTTTTAGTCGTTTCTTTTCAGGATTTTTTTTTCAACTCCTCAATTTCTTCTGTTTCTTTTCTATGGATCTCTCAAGTTCTCTCTTCTTTTCAGAGTATCTTCAACTCTTAAATCTCTCTTAAACTCTCCAATTTTAAGGCATTTTTTCCTTTATCTCAATGTGTGTTCCCCTGTATTTCTATGTGTCAAAACTCTCAATCTCTCACTGTTTTTTTTTTTCTCTGTGTTTCCAAAAAATTGTCCCTTTTTCCTTTATTTTCAGCCTTTAAATAGGCCCTTCAATCAGTGCATTCACCGCTAATACTTAGCCCTTTTAATTTAATTATCCACTGAATTTTTTCACTCACTTAATGCTTATTAACTAATATAGCTATTGTACCCCCTACCCAAGTTAGCAACCCCTAATTGGAACCTCTAATTCTGTTGATCACCCCTTAAACTATTAGCAACCCCTTTTTTTACACAGTTATAATTTTACACATAAACAATTTACACAGAAATAAATTTTACACAGAAACAAAGGCGAAGGACTAGATGGTGATATAGTGATTAATAAAATCCAGTGAATTAATCAAAGTAATAAACTAACCATGTAACACTGACGGACTAACAGATGAGACTATAATGAAAAGAAATAAGTTGAATATAACAAAGAACAAAGATGAAATAAAATCATGAAATACCAGTTTAAATAAGAAGAATTACCTAACACAGATGGCCATTTTTCAAGTTCTTCTTCAAACTCCTGATTTTGACCAAACGAGGTCTCAATCACGTGTTCTTAGATGAAAACACATGATCGATGTCTCGCTTGGTCTTAATCATCCGCGTATCTATAGACTCTGGAGCTTAACTTTTTCAAGTCTATTTTTATTTAAAATTTGACTAGTCACGGGGATGTTCGAGGGAAACCAGTGATGGATTAGGCCTGAGAGGGTCAAGGTGGGTAAGGGGTGTTAATTTGGTGGGGTTTGGAGGCGGCGCCGCCACCGGAGAATCTTGTGGAGGCACTAGGGTTCATGCTTTCAAAATGATATTCCACGACTTCTAGGTAGATTCGTCTTAAGGGGAGATTGGATTTGGGAAGAGGAAGTCGAGGCGGTTTTGTGGTGTTAAGGTGGGGTGGTTTTGGGAGTTGCCCGCCGGAGCTGGAGAAAGAACCGCTTGGTTTTTTGAATATTCGAAGGGCTAGGCTAGAAATTGAGGGGAGCTGATGGTGGTTCGGAGATGAGGGGGTTACGGTGGATAGGCGGGGTAAATTTGGAGGTGTTTGGGCCATCGGAACTGTCGTGTGGCAATTTCCGGTGGCGGAAGGCGGTGGCGTTACGTGAGAGGTCTATGGAGAGATGAGGGAGGGGAAGAGAATCGGGGTCTCAGGTTTGGGGGGGTTTGGTATATTGAAACTTGATCAATTCATCTGGACCGTTGGATCAACAGGAACCAATGGTTCGGATTAATCAGGGGGAAAAACGGGGTCCTTTAGTTTAGTAAGGGGCTGGACCGATTTTAATTAAAAGGCAATGAATTTTCACAGCCGTTGGATGATGGAAGATGAGAGGCTGAGATTTGCTGACCTTGAAACGGTGTCGTTCGGTTGAAGCTAGAGACGGACTGGACCGGGACGGGTCTGGGCTGGGTAAGGGGTGGATTTGGACGGGTTTGGGGGGAATTTTTTGTTTGGGCTTGGATATCTTGGCCCAAATCCGGTTTTTCTCCTTCTTTATTAATTCTTTTTCTTCCTAAATTATTTTCAAAATTAAAACCAAAAATTCCAAATCAAATAAAAAAAACAAATTGACTTAAAATACTATTTTGCTCTAACTAATAATTATCAAAAACTCAAATCACCCAACTTTAATATTAAACACTGAAAAATGCCAAAAATATATTATTATAAATATTTTTCTGATTTTCATTTTTTTAATAAAGACAATTAATTATTGATTCACTCCAAAAATGCCTAATTAAATCCTAAGTGCAATTGCAACCTATTTTTGTATTTTTTTATTTATTTAAACAAATAAACATGCACAGACAAATGCAAATAATAACATAAAATACCACAAAAATTCACAAAATTGCACACAATAAAACAAACATTTTATGTTTTAATTTTGTGGGAGTAATTCATGTGAGGCAAAAATCACGTGCTCACAAGTATTAAAGTCACAAAGGAAATATGCACGAAATGATCCTAGATGTGGGACTAGTAGGCTCAAAGACTAAAGATACACCTATGGAGCAGAATATAAAGCTTAGAAGTACAGAATTTGATGACAGTATCAATGTTGGCATCTCTGATGAAGCACCGGAAGACAGGGGGAGTTTCCAAAAGTTAATTGAAAAACTTTTGTACCTCACAATAAGAAGACCTGACATTTCTTATGCAGTTCAGTGCCTAAGTCAGTTCATTCATGCACCCAAGAGATCTCATTATGAGGCAGTTTTATATATAGTAAGATACATAAAAAGATAGCCAGGTCTAGGAATTCTCATGTCAAGCAAAGGGACACAACAGATTGAAGCTTATTGTGATTCTGATTGAGCATCTTGTCCCATGTCAAGGAAATCTGTGACTGGCAACTGTATCAAGCTAGGAGATTCATTGATCCCTTGAAAAGCTAAGAAACATAGTACTATTTCTAGAAGTTCTACAGAAGCAGAATATAGAAGCATGGCACACTCAGTGCTAGAGCTGGTTTGGCTCAATGACTTGTTGAAGAGTTAAGAATGAATGAGCAATTGTCAATAAAGTTGTTTTGTGACAACAAAGCTGCATTACAAATTGCAGCAAATTCTATATATCATGAGAGCAAAACACATAAAAATAAATTGCCACTTCATAAGAGAGAAGATACAAGGGGGGTTGATTAAGACTTCTCATATATCAAGCCAGCAACAATCACCAGACATTTTGACAGAGCCACTTGGGCATCAACAACATGCTGTTGTGTTGATCAAGTTGCGAATGAAAAACATTTTCCATTCTCAACTTGAGGGGAAGTGCAGAGATATAAAATGTAGTTGAGGCATTTTGTATATTGTATTATTTAATATGTACTCTTCTTGATGCATCTATTAGTTGGCTAGTTAGGACAATTTTGTATATATTAGACACAATTTATACACCGTACATATAAGAAAAGAAATACAGACTATAATTTCTCTCTCTACGATCTTCTGTCTCTTACTCTGCGTTTTCTCTCTTCTTCTCACTAGACCTTGCCTTCATTTCCATGGCAGATCTAGGTTAGCTAATTTTGACAATTGGCCCATTTCTTTAGCAAGAGTGATGATAGGAAGGCTACTATTGAATTTGCAAAGATATGGGCAAAAATATTCTACCTTGATTGTAATTCTAGTTAATGGGTTGCTTGTGTTTGCAAAATAAATTTCTTACTACATCATAAAATTCTTAAATGCATTGCTCGTGTAATCAACAACGGAGCCATGAATTTATACAATGTGATTCAAAAATGTCACACCTGAAATTTGGACTTATGATCTAAAATAATTTTTGAAACCCTTTGTCACTTTACTAGAACTTTTCATTATGTCAAGGAAATATAAAAACTAATATATAATCAATAAAGTTTAGTTTTTGCCTTATTTGCAAAGCATATTTTTTAAAGAAGAAAATTTGATTGAACCCCCTTCATTGAAGCTAGCTCAGCTTTGGCATAATGTACATTTTAATATTACTAGAGTATTTTTATGAAAAATAAATACGAAACGCTGCGGTGGTCTCTCTTCAACAAAAGTTCTGATCGAACAAAAGAGCTGGAGATATACTAATAGACCAAGAAAAAAATTCAGCCAGATTAGAACAAACTATTGTAATAAAGAAGAAGATAGTATTAAGCAATTAACGTAAAATTCTCAAGAGATTACACCGAAAGGAGCTTAATTGATACAATGAGCCAAACTGTTGGAGATCTCGAGGATCTTACTTGAATAACAAATAATGCAACTTATAAATTAAAATGAGGACACAGCAAGAAAAGCCGACCCTTAGGGGAAGCACACATAAGATTTTGGGAAAGAAAATAGAAATCCTCCAAATAGGAGCATGAAAAGGATCTAAAAATCAAGGAAATGGTGAAAATTGATTGAAGTTAATGGTTTGATCAATATTAGTAGTAGGTTGTTGGGGGAGGTGAAGCATAGGTGGCAGATTGCTCGTATTTTGCAGGTGGTGGAGGTGAGACATAAACGGGAGTTTGCTTATAGTAGTTCGTTGGGGGTGGAGGTGAGTAGTATGAGGGCAATTTTTCATTGATCTTTGGGAGAGATGGTAAGTCATAAGTTATAGGTGATTGCTCGTAATATTTAGGTGGAAGTGGAGGAGATTTGTAAGAAGGTGTAGATTCTTTGTAGTATGGTGGAGGTGGAGACTTATAATTGATTGGTGATTGCTCATAGTATTTTGGTGGTGGTGGAGGAGAATTGTATGAAGATGGTTGCTCATAGTATGTTGGTGGAGGTGGAGGAGACTTGTAAGAAGGTGTAGATTCTTTGTAGTACGGTGGAGGTGGAGGTGGAGACTTATAATTTGTAGGTGATTGCTCATAGTATTTTGGTGGTGGTGGTGGTGGTGAACTGTACGAAGATGGTTGCTCATAGTATTTTGGTGGAGGCGGAGGAGATTTGTAAGAAGATTGTGATTGCTCATAGTATTTTGGCGGGGGTGGAGGTGACTTATAATAAGGTGATTGCTCATAGTATGTAGGAGAAGGTGGAGGTGACTTGTAATATGAAGGTGATTTCTCATAATAAGTTGGTGGTGGTGGAGATTTATAGTAAACTGGGGACTTGTAGTATTTTGCAGGAGCAGGCGCTTTGTAGTATTTTGTGGGAGCTGGCGATTTGTAGTATTTTGCTGGGGATGGTGACTTGTAATACTTTGCAGGTGATGGCGCTTTGTAGTACTTTGCAGGTGATGGCGACTTGTAGTAGTTCTTTGAAGGAGCTGGCGACTTGTAGTATTTTGCGGGAGCTGGCGATTTGTAGTATTTTGCGGGAGCTGGCGATTTGTAGTATTTTGCTGGGGATGGTGACTTGTAATACTTTGCAGGTGATGGCGCTTTGTAGTACTTTGCAGGTGATGGCGACTTGTAGTAGTTCTTTGAAGAAGTTGGCGACTTGTAGTATTTTGCGGGAGCTGGCGATTTGTAGTATTTTGCTGGGGATGGTGACTTGTAATACTTTGCAGGTGATGGCGCTTTGTAGTACTTTACAGGTGATGGCGACTTGTAGTAGTTCTTTGAAGGAGCTGGCGACTTGTAGTATTTTGCAGGAGCTGGCGACTTGTAGTATTTTACGGGAGCTGGCGCCTTGTAGTATTTTACGGGAGCTGGCGCCTTGTAGTATTTCAAGGAAGCTGGAGATTTGTAGTATTTTGCTGGAGCTTGTGACTTGTAGTAGTGCTTTGCAATAGCAGGTGACTTATAGTAAGGTGTAGGTACTGGGTACTTGGGTGAAGATGGTGATTTGTAATACTTCTTAGAGGTATAAGAAGGTGAGGGAGAAGCATACCCATAAGAGTAATCAGCAACAACAGTGCTGGCTATAAAGCAAATTGCCAAAGCAGTTATAAGTAAAGGCCATTGCCCCAACTTTCCTAAGCTTGTCATTTTGCTTATGCAGCTAACAATACTTGGAGAAAGAATGAAAAGAACTAAAACTTGACTTGCATATTGTGCAGGGAGCTCTGGCTTTTATATAGGAACATAATATTATCATTTTAGGTTTGTGTTATTGGCACCCACTAAGATTATAGCTAAGTCAAAATATGGGCTCGAACTTTTCTATAATTGCTTCATGGTTAGCCACTAAGATTATAGCTAAGTCAAAATAATTTACAAATAAATATTAAAATCGGAGAAAAAAATAAGGATGCCACGACTTGCATCTCATCAGCGAATTATTAAGTTGACTTGTACGAATAATTACGGAATATTGAGTATGAAGTTCGGGATATTCCAAGGATTATCTATCCCGCCTCTGATAGATAATACCACCGTTTTAGTATTAACTCTATATCGGTATTAGTTATCACACCCCAATTAAGGCGATTTTCACATACTTAAATTGGGTAAGTGTTCTTGATTTGATTATTATTCATCATTCGACCTTTGTTTTTGGCATTTGATTGGTAGGTCTAACAGAGAGAAAAACTAGAGATTTTGGCAAAACTTTTCTAAAGCAAAAAATGGAGATCTGAACGCCGATTTAGAGTCGGTTTTGGATGAAACTTGTATATTTGGACTCGTATTCAAATGGTTTTTGGATTAAACTTTTCTACCTGCATATAGTGATATTGCCAAATGTATCAAGACAAGTAACTAAAATTCAGAGCTCAGGAAAATGGAAAAGAGAAAATAAAAAGGAACGATGGGAAGGATTAAGCAGAAAATGTTTATTACTGGCCGAAAAATTATATCTAGCAATACAGCTGCAGTTAAAAAACTATAATAAGGTCTGTAGCTGCTTTTCGATGCCAGAATTTTCACAACAGATTGAATCTAGTAATGACTGCCACACCTGGATATTTGGAGTCGAGGCTAGAGAGATCATGTCCTCCAAACACATTATTGCAGTGTGTAAATCACCTACTTGGCAAAGACCTTGGATAAGAGAATTCAAAGTCTCAACTCTAGGCCAAAAGGAATTGCATGACATTTTCTCCAATATCTTACTTGCTTCGACATATTTACCATCTTTACATAACCCATCTACCAAAGTTTCATAAGTCCCATAGTTTGGCGCACAACCTACTTGCCTAGTTATCCTTTCCAAATACTTAACAGCTGAAGTAGATTTTCTTTCATGGCATAGGCCTTTTATAACACCATTATACAACTGAATATTTGGAACACAGTTTTTCCGCATCATTTCAGAATCAATGACCGCAACTGCTTCATCAACCTGGCCATCCCTACACAATGCAGCTACTTTAGCTTCATAAATCCCCACCGATGGTTTGAAGCCTCTGTGATGCATTTCCGTCAGAACCTTGTTACCTTCATCAATCTTTCCTTCTGCGTAAAAGTCAACAGCCATTGCACTGTAGCTATCTGAACTGGGAACTGTGCCTCTTATCAGAGCTTCATTAATCAATACTTTCATATCTTCTGTATCTGCACCATTTTGGCATCGAAAATGATCAATCTGCTTGTAGCATCTTTTCGGAGCTTTAAGTCCTTTCCGCAGTACCTTGCCGAGAATACTAATGGCTTCCTCCCCTTCTTCATTGTCACATAATGCTTCCAATAGAGTCCGATATACAACAACATCTTCACCACTACCCTTCTGAGATATCCTCCAGAACATTGAGTACAACAGATGAGTAGCCTCATTGAGCCGCTTTTCTTCACACAGACCCCTCATCAAGATCCTATAACTCTCTTTGTTTGGATAGCAGTTCTGGTAACTCATCTCTTGAAAAATATGCAATGCAAGATCTGACCGTTTCATTGTACAAAGAACATTCATCAACAAATTTAAGAAATAGGCCCGAGACTTCACTTCCCATCTACAAGAGTTCTCAAGGAATAACTGATAAACTGATTCTAGCTTAGATTCTTCTACCAATATCTCCAAAAGCTTATTCAAAGATCTTGTCCAATCTATACAATTGAATTCCGGAAGAGACTTAAAAAGAGACATGGCTTCATTTGTTAATCCAGCTTGTGCATAACTTCTAATGGCACTCACAAATATTGAGTCATGACACTCACATGAGTCATCTTTCATCTGATTAATTACTCTCTTCATCTCAGCTGTTCTACCTGATCTGCCTAAAATATTAATCATAGTGCCATAGACAGGACCATTATGATGGTAAGTTGGATACTTGAATTTTGCTTCGTCAAAGACTTGAAGCGCTTTTAGTGGGTTCTTCTCGCTCTGTATTATCTGTGAGAGCTGCTTCGGCGTTAAAACCCTTGGCCATCTTATGCCCATTAGTAGCAGCAAACTTGATGGATTCTGAAACAATAAAGAAGAGAAATTATTATAAAAGGATGACGATTTCATAAGAAAGTCGAGACAGGGCATAACCCTTACAAACCTCAAGTTGACATCCAAATTCAGCTCGGTATCACATTTGAAACATAATAACATACAAGATAATATCAATTTAACTCCATGGCAGTACGCGACATATACTTATCCTCCTCATTATTTTCCAACTAAAATAGACTTAGGCAGTTCTAATTGGCATATAACATCTTTTAATAGTACAAATGTACAATTGAGAGTGATATTGAGAAAGAACGGCAGCAGGACTCAGGCACACAAATAATACATCCAACAATCGTGCCAAACCATCAACTAACATTCAGGTGTGCTAACTTGCACTGCCAACGACACAGAAAGGGGTATGCACGCTCACCCATCACTAAGTTCTTGCAATTCCCTAGTCAAGTAGGCCGTGGTTACTCAGAATTTCACCAGCGGTCTCACTTTGTCCCCTGCGACAATTCATCAAACATGTTGTGTGTAGTTTAGTGAGTGCATTTCGCGCAAGTGATAGTATCCCGACACCCCCCCCCCCCAAAATCCACGTGGGAATTCAAGTTTATAGGAAAAGAGCACACCCAACACCAAAATTCAGTCATCGCATCACAATGAATTCACCAACAGGCTCACTTTGTCCCATGCCGCAATTCATCAAACATGTTGTGTGTAGTTTAGTGAGTGAATTTCGCGCAAATGAAAGAACCCCAACAACCTCCCAAATCCATGTGGGAATTCAAGTTTATAGGAAAGAACACATCCAACACCACAGTTCAGTCGTTGCATCACACTGAATTCACCAGCAGATACAAAACTCACACCCAGTACGCACACCCCTATATAACTAGGAGAATTGCGGAGAGGAAGGGAGAAGACAGACGAGGAGAAGAGAAGAAGATTGTTACCTGGTCGCGGGGCCGGAGAAAGTGTGTGCAGTGGTGAAGGTAATGGGAGCAGTTTCCCCGGGGGAGAAGGGGGGGGAGGGGGTGTGGGAGAGATCGTTACTTCGTTAGTACTCGGGGTCACATAGCAAGGTAAACTAATAGCCCAAGCAAATCACAGGATTAGAAGGAGAGATATATAGGGGGATTTGCATCTGCCGCTTTTTGGGTCATCGTTTAGCTTGTGCCCGCTTTGCAAAATAATTGCCAACGTATTCATTTTTTCGCATAACTTCAACATACGGGGCTGGAGTAGTAAAGACAATCACACAAAACTTCAGCATTCTAGTAGACGAGCCTGAAGTAGCAAGTGCGCTGAAGTTTTTATTTGTAATTGCTAAACTTAAGCATAGTAGCTGAAGTTTTGTTCTCTATTTGCTGAAGTTTTTGTTTGTAATTGTTGAACTTAAGCATAGTAGCTGAAATTTTTGTTTGTTATTGCACTAAATAAGCTGAAGTTTTTTTGTGCTGGTTTCATTAGTTTTATCATTAAGCTTTTTCAAAAACTTCAGCATAAGATGCTCAAGTTGAGTTCATTTATAAAAACTTCAGCACTAAATAAGCTGAATTTTTTTTTTGTCCTGGATAAGCTTTTTCAAAAACTTCAGTGGAAGATGCTAAAGTTATTTAGTTCATTTGTAAAAACTTTAGCACTAAAAGTTGACGGTTTTTGTCCTGAATTTATTAGTTTTGTCATAAAGCTTTTTCAAAAACTTCAGCAGAAGATGCTGAAGTTACTTGGTTCATTTGTAAAAACTTCAACACTATATAAGTTGAAGTTTTTGAAAAAGCTTTTTAACATAAATCAGATTGCCAACAGTATCTAAATCATAAATTTTGAAAACAATAAACGTGAAAAGAACAGAATTATCATTGTCTACTAACTTACGTATGTAGAAATATTCACAAATTATTGTCTACTAACTTACGTAATTATTTATAATTTATATTTAAATACATATTTATGGCAATCATCCCATGAACTGAAGTTTCATAGCAACATCAACAGCAGCAGCAGCAGCAGCAGCAGCAGCAGCAGCAGCAGCAGAAGAAGAAGAAGAAGAAGAAGAAGAAGAAGAAGAAGAAGAAGAAGAAGAAGAAGAAGAAGAAGAAGAAGAAGAAGGAGGAGGAGGAGAAAAATGAGGAGAAAGGGGGCTGAAGTTGTTTAAAAAGTAGGTACAAGTTAAAAAATTTTAAAAAATGGGTATAGGTTAAATGGGGGCGACCAAATAGGGCGTCTCGTGCAATTTTTACAAATATATCATATATCTAAGGCAAAATACATAAATTGTCACCTGACTTGTGGCCCAAATTCGTGTTATACACTTTTTGAAAACGAATATTATTTTACAATTTATGCACCCAACTTGTATCTAAGACACACTACTTTTTTCTTAACCAATTTTTTAGAATATATGTAATATCACGCACCAATAAGGTTGTGACACATGTCCTAACTCATGGAACAAAAAGAAAAATACTAAATTTATACCACAATTGATATATTTAAAAGAAAACAAGAAAAAACATAAAACAACCCCTCCTCCCCACGTCTCTCATCTTCTTCAAGCCCCCACGCCAACGGCCATGGAAATAACCACTAAGCCTCCTCTAAACTCCAACAACCATAGAAATACTCACCAGAAAAAAGTATCCACATGAATCAAGTGTTGGTTATGGCATCCACCACTACCGCCATGGCCAATATTCACATAAATCTTTTACGTGGTGCTTTAAGTGTTGGCCATATCAGCCATCACTATCGCCATTGATTTTTAGAGCAAAATCCGCAAACACTATAAACTCCTTCTTCACACCCATTAAAAAAAAATTAAATTTTTGAAGTCAAATAAAGAATCAGCAGATCTAAAAATAAAATTATGAAAACAAATGGAGAAATCAGTCACTGATTTCATTAGCAGATCTAAAAATATTTAAACTTGAAGGAGATGACTAATTAATTTGGAACTTGGACCTAGCTCTAAAACTATTTTTGTGTTTCAGAGTTTAATCTATGGAGAAAATATAGTAGGTGTCCAGGGGAAGACGAAAACGGGCGGGAGTGTGTGAAAAAGAGGCCAAATTATTTGGAGATAAAATAACTAAAAATAGAAAAGAAAAAAATAACAAAGGCTAGGGACATGTGGCATTTAGTTAATGGTTTAGACCCGAAAGTTTTACATTCGCTCGCCTTTTTTTTGTGTAAAACATGCATGCGCCAGCTGTCAAAAGTGGTGCGTCTTAGATACACTTTGTAAAGGTTGGGTGTGTAAAGTAATATTTTAGAGCCGTCACTATGGGCTTGGCCCGTTGGCCCAGCCCAGCCCAGCCCGTAATTTAGCAGGGCTGGTCTAGAATTTTTGGAGCCCGTTTAGAAATGAGGCTTTTAAGCCTGGCCCGAGTAAGCCCGTGGCCCGCGAGGCTTGACTAAGGCTGGGCCGGGCCGGCCCGTAGGCCTAATAAAATATTTATTTAAAAAATAAAAAGTATAGTGCCTTTAGATATGGGAAGTCAGAATTGGATCTTTACTAAGAGGAACCAAAGCTTGATCTTGTGATATTGTCATGTATTGGAAGGACCATTCTAGAAAATATTTCGATCTTTCAATGATGGTGCGTGATGCACTTAGCATTCTTATTATCATTGTACCATCGGAATCAGTTTTAGCATTGGTGGCGTGGTCTTACAAAGTACAGAAGTTGCATTTATTATAAAAATGTCCAAACACTTGTTACTACTTGAAATTGGTTGCACAGGTTTTCCTGAACTCAAACTGGTAATATTTTTTATGTGAATTTAAATATCATTAATTTTTAAAATTTAATTTTTTTAATATTTAACTAATTAATATTGCATATGAATTGTAGATGAAAGTAAAGATGTTAAGACAACCTTGTCACAAGCGGATTCAAATGTGTTTGATGAAGATGATGTGTTGGATATCTCATAAGCATCATGAA